>VZTT01002589.1:17336-40934 GCA_013400855.1 Buphagus erythrorhynchus
TACACATACACACACCCCAATATACATAAGGACTTTTTAAAGCACAAAGCTGGTGAGTTAATTAAAATAGAAACCTAAGCTGGGAAACAGAAGGTTAGATGGAGTTCAGTATTCATACTGATGGTATGTGTCCCTTTGGGACAGAATGCCATGCTGGAATTTGCAGCTGAGGAACACACAGGGTTATAGGAAAGCAGCAGAGGTGGCTCACAGGGATGGCAGCCCCTCCTTAAGGCTCATCTATTGCAGGACTGTAACAGAGAAATTCTGTGCAGATAGGTTTGTTTCAAAGCTGCTAGAGAGTCACTGAGCCATTGCAAACCACAGCAAGATAATCTTCAACACCTTTATCAGTCAAAGGGGGCTTGCTTAGTTTTACTGCTTTACTCACTGGGAAATGTGGCAGCTGCCTTACCATGGAAGCTTCAGAGAGCCCAAAATGGTCCATGAGTTACAGAACAAAAGGTTATGATGGTGGTAAAGCTGCAGAATAAATCCATCAGTGATACCCACAAACATTTCAAGAACTCCACTTGTAGCAACAACAGATGGGTCTCAGAGCCATATTTCTTTGGGTTTTAAGCAGCAATTTTAACTGGTAACATAACAGGGGGAAAGCAAATCCTTATTTTGAACAGCAAATATTTATCTTAGCACTTAGCAAAAAAATGCAATAGTTTGGTTGCTCTAAGTTCTTTTGACTAATTAGGGTTAGGGTTACCATGTTTGGATACACTCAGTTAAATGGGATGTGAAAATGCATTTTATTTAATTCAGTACATAAGCCATGCTGGGAAACTGTCTACTGGGAACTCTGAACTCTTCTTCCTCTCTTTATTTGGAAACCTATTCAGAAAACTTTGTGATAGCAGAGATCAGCCCTCAGTTTTGTGGCAATACATGAATCTGGTCAGACTGAGATTGTCCCAGATGTGCATGGCACAGCTGGTAACTCATGTTCTCAGTTCTGCATCTATTCATTCAAATTCCCATTTGATGTCCTCTTCCATTTGATAATGTTTGCTGTTACTTAAAATGTGTCCTGGCATTCCAGTGATGTTAGGAGGCTAGAGGAATATGATTTTTTTGTTATTGACCATTACACACTTTTTTTTGGTCTCTTACTTCTTGCTGCTGATTTTCTTTCAAACACTTCTGTGTAGAAGGTGCTGGACAATAAGATGCACTTTTGCCCAATAAACAAACTCAGCAATTTCTCTTTCTCTTCTGTGAGGCAGGTGAAACTGATTGTGTTAAAAACCATGGGGCTGTGGTATATCAGCAAAGGCAAATCTGAGGGAAAACTTGCAAAAATGCCTTTCTCTTCTGGTTTTCCCTCTTGCATGGACTTTTTTATGGCAATATGGGTGCAAAATAAAACTGGTCCAGGGAAGGTGTCTTTTTCCATCTACTTTTACCCCATTTCCACTGATTTGAGCAGTGACATGAGGTGCAAGACAATTCCCCAGGGCAACATCATCCAGAATCTGGGAGGAGGTAGCTGTACTCGTCAGCAGCCCCACCACTGGGGCCAGGTGACCCTGCTTCCTTTAACAAGCCTTTGCAGGACAGCTATGGAAGATGTCTCACCTTCCCCTGCCATAGGAGGATGGATGATAACAGCGTGTTCTTAGAGGTAGGTGGGTCAGTCTGTCTTTGCTTTTTAAAGTCTGTTTTCAAGTAAAAGGAGAATGTTCAGACCTTCAGAGGCTTTGTTTTTATGCTTTAACTCTCCTAGAGAGTTACTTGATTTTGTATTGTGATACTGGTATTTCAGCCAGTTTTTTGTGAGGGGTTAGTAAGTGTGGCCCTATTAAAATACATTTTTTCCTCTTTTTCTCTGCTTTGGTCTGACAAGTGTGAAAAAAGCCTGTTTGCTTGTATGAGGTCTCCTGAACCTGCTAACCTTGTGCATAAAAAGTTTAACTTAAGCTATGATGTCTTACTTCAGAATTATTTTTTCGCTTCTCAGAGCAAACAAAGAATAAATGCTTCGTATCTCAAATGTGTGTGGATAATATAATGGCAAAGCTGCTGAAAGGCTGATAGAGAGGAAATAATTAATTGCTGGTTTTTGAGGGTTTTATTGCTGTATTGATACAAGCTATGGCTGTGTCTTAATTCTGGGTTTGGATATTCATGCAGGGTGACGCCTGCTAGAGGTAAGCAGTCACATGCTAAATTGTTTCCCTTGATTTAGAGAAATGTGTTTGTAGCAACAGGCAACTAAAATGACTGTAAATTTCTGCTCCAATGCCTTAGTTTAAATAAATGCTGACAGTATTATTAGGTATTAAGCTTATAATGCATACCTTGCAAAGAGACCCGAATTCTTGTTTTAATTGTGTTAAAATCCTTTTTCTAAGTCTAGCAAGTAAGGTAGGGAAGAGTTTGTCTGACTGTGTGAAATCTGGTTATAAGGTGGGAGCAACACCACAAAGGGGACACAGTGTTGCAGCTTGCTTTGCTTCTAGAAGGGAAGTTAAGAAATTATTCTGCTAATTCTCAGAGTATGGATTTTTTGGTTAGGGGAGAAAGATCAGAGAGTCTGGATTCTAAAATTATATGATTCTGGTACTCAGGGGTTTAATGTAAATCCTAATTAGTATTGATTTTACCTGTGCTGTTCCACACTTGGAATTGCACCTTATTTCAGGTGAAAGAGGCAAAAAGAACTAAAACTGAGATATTTTGTGAAGTAAATGAGTTTAGTTCCCCCTACTCTGCCTCCCGATTTCTTTAATTGTTGAGTAGAAATGAGTGTGTTGTAAATATTGACTTCCCCACTCCCTTGTTGAGCCACTGTTTTTCAAATGTTGAATTTTCCTGTTGAGCTGCAGCAGCTGATTCTGGCTGTGTAATTTAATCTGTAAGTAAAGGAGAAGCTGAGCTTTTCACATCATTTCCATATTAAACCCTTTCCCCAGTAGCTCTGTGTTACTGAGGAGAGTCTTTGGTTGTCTTGAGGTGCTCCACGTATTTCAGAGTCCTTTTAGAATTTCAGTGAATCCATGAAAGGCTACGACAGCAACTGACACAATTCAGGGATGGTTTACTCTTCTAAATAAGTGTTTAGACTGGTTTATAAACTTGTGATATTAATCCTGTCAAGGAGACAAATTCTTAGTTCTCCATGTGTTTGATGGTTCCAAAGCCTACTTTGGAAGAATGCTTTTATCACTTCTCTGGAGTCCACATCACTGGTTATAATAATCATAATCCTCAGCCTGCCTAGACAACCACTGCTGATACCAGGCTGTGGGGAACATCCTGCCTCCCCTCTTTTTTAAGCCATTCCTTTTAAAGAGAACTGTTTATAAATAGAAGTTGAAGCGACCCACTAACACTGCTATGTTTTGTGAATGCAGCTAGTTATTACTTCCCAGCACAATTTGTCTAACAAAAAAAGTGACTTATCTATCTCAAAATAGGCACAAATGAATAATGAATGTACAGCTGGCACCTGATCTTGCAGTCATTGTGTATTTTGGAAAGTCAACTGATTCACAATTTGATTTCTGCCTGCTGAAAACTGTGTGGAGTTGAGGTACCCCTTGATGAACTGTTAGATAAATGTTTATCATTCACTTTAAAAAGAGATCCTCTTTTTCTCTGAAGACTTCCCTTACTGATCCTCTCTACAGTGAAGAAAACTGAAAAGGAGCAGGTGGAAGTGTACTTGAATATTTGCTGTTTATGAACATAAAATAGAATGGCTGTTAAAAAAGATGTTACATCTCAAAGACAGATAGCATGAGGGAGGGATGATGGTGGGAGGGTGTCTCAGGCAGTTAACTATAGTTCTTATTTTTCTCCTTAGTGGATCAGGACTTATCTCCTGTGTCCTGGGAAATGAGTTAATCCTTTGAGGACACTAAGAATGGGATGAGGGATGAGGATTCCTGCTGAGCACAGGCAGGGCTCACACGCAGGCTGTGGGCACTCTTGATGTTTTTCCTCCCACGGATCCATGCCTGTGCCAGCTGCAGTCCTGCCCCATCATTAGTACTGTGCTCATTCTCCTCGATTTCCCATCGCACAACTGGGGAGCTGAATGTGAAATAAACACAAATGCATTTACTTCAAGTTGCTTGGATGGTGTTGTAATTAAAAGCTGGAGCCAACTCTCTCCATTTGTAGTTCAACAAGGAGGTATTGTTCCTCCTCCTGGATTTTGTCTTCCCAAGACTCTTCATGGCCACTCTCTCACAGCCCACAAGTTTTGTTTGGGCTTGTTTTTTTTTTTATGTTTTACACACTTAAAACTAATGGGCAGGTACACTAAGCTAATGCAGAGATTGTGCTGTTCTGGAGAGCTGGTCTGGCCTGTGCTGAGAGCAGAGCAGCTGCAGACCGCCTGCAGATGTGGACTGGATGGACAGTTGCTCATGAGTGATTCCATTATGTTTCCTCAGATCCCTCTTTGAGCCATGTTGGGCAACTGCTCCCAACCTCTAATGGCTTCCTTATGTTCTCTCCTGCTCTCGTTCAAGCTGTGCAGCTGGCTGCCGGGGGGACAGCACGGTGACAAAGGCTGCTGCAGCACGCTTGGCAGGCAGATGCTGCCTGACAGGGCATGGACAATGCAGGGGCTCTGCTCCCTCTGTAATTGGTGGCTGCTGAGTGCTGGGTAATTGGGCTCATGCCCTTTCCAGAGCGGGTGGAACAGGCTAAAGGACATGGAGAAAAGGCTGCTTTGGTGGGAGCAGTGGGTTAAAGCAAGACATAACTGTTTCTGGATCCTGGGTAGCCATAGCTTCCCTGTTGGTACTGACAAAGGCCCTTTTCTCATTGTGTTTTGGAGCTGTTTGATCACTGTCCCCTGGCCTTGCCTGAGTGGCATCACAGCTGATTGTATAACAGCTCAGTCTAGTGTTAAGCACAGGCTTTGTAGGAGGCTCTGCCCAGAGCTTTTGATCAGCAGCTCCTAGTTCAGATGGAGCACATGAGAAGTGGAGGAAGAGTGGAAAGTTATGAAATCCTTTTTACCAGAACCTCGTGCTGCCTTTATTTCCAAGTGTGCAGGAATCACTTCTGAGATGATGGCTGCTCCTGAGCTCAGACTGTGCCCTAGTGCACAGGCTGTGATGCTGGCACCCACTCACCCTTCTCTAAGAGGTAAAGCCTGACCAAGCCACTGCTTCTGTGCTGCACATAGCAGCCAAGTCTTTGTCATCGTAATTAAATGAAACACCAAAATACCTCTGTCATTAAAGAATACAAATCTTTGACAAGAGCATTGAGGTAGGTCTGTCCAGAGCTCTTCCCTCAAAGAGCTTTTCAACTCAAACCTCAGGTTTTCTTTGAACAAAGCCTACATCAGACAAACCCTCTTGCAAAAGAGATGAGACAGAGAGAAAAGACAGACTAGACATGGGAAAGGGTTTATAAACAAATCCCCTGCTGCTCACTTTGTCCCTGCTTGCAGTCTTGCTTTCAGTCAGTTCTGTGGCTTTCTGGGCTGAAGCAGACAGCAAGTTCATTGTGGTCCCTAGGGAGCTTTTCCCATTGTCACTGGGGCTGGTTTTTGGCTTGTCCTGCTACTCTCAGCTATCTCCTGAGCCATGTGCCTGTGTCTCCTTGATGTTTGCTTCCCCCCTCTTAAGCACACCCAGTAGCTCACACATGAAGATACCACATCTTTTCCCCTGCAGGGAGGCCCACTTGGCTGTGTCGTCCCCTTTAAAAGAACATGATAACCAAGAGAAACAATTAAATTGGATACTCTGTCCTAGCCCCTAACCCAGATATTTTTCTAGGAAAAAAGTGTTTGTTGTGATAAATGTGAAATGTGCAATATAAATATTTAGCTACTGTTAACTCATCTGTTAATGTTTCCTGCTATCTTTTCAAAGTTGTTTGTGTGCTTCTTTGTATGATGTTCTTTGCCATCTCAAAATGAAAAACGTATTTTTGAGTTCTCATATAATGTAGCAAAAGAGCAGTTACTGACACCTCCAGTTTGTGCAAGGTTAGTAACTGGGTCATCTATGTGACTGTCTTGTACTTCAGCTGGAATTTGTGCTTAGCTGGTCCTTAGTTGGTTTTTTTTGTGGCCTGGGCTGCTTATTTCTGCTGTTTCAGGAGATTGCTTTTAATGAAGAGTTTGGTTTAGTATTTGGTGTATTTTCTGTATGTGATGAATAATTCTGCTCCCATTTTCTGCTGTTGTAGGCCTGTGTGAATGCAAGTGTAGGAGCTTTGATTAAGAGGAAAGTTCTGATAGGTGGTGATCTGATGAGGAGTTTCTGGGAACTGTAACAAGCCTTCATCTGCTGAAGTAATGGAGCTCTGCATAAATGAATATAGTTCCCTTCTCCCTGCTCCAGACTAAACCTTCCCAGTAAGTTCAGAGAAGTGGCTATGGTGGAAACGCCCCTCTGTAAATGAATCACCAGTGTAGTGAGAAGTTACACAAATCTATAACATCTTCCCAATCCCATGGCAGCAGAACAGCAGGACACTTCACAGGACAGGGACAAACAATGATACTGAGGAGGAGGAACGGACATGAAAGGAACAAACTATAATAACAAGAATAGAGGCACATTGTCATTAAATGAAAACATCTTAAACAATGACCTTTCTCACAAACCACAGAAATAGCAAACATGCAGCCTTTTTAATAACTGTTCCATACTGGAGTTTTGCACACATACCCCCTGGAAGCTTAATGCAATCCAAATGTCTGTCCCTTGGACAAGGCTTGGAGGTAAATGCTCTTTGATGCTTGAAGGAACAAGTGAAAGCTTGCAGGTTACTCAAACCTGCTGGAAACCCATGCTCCTGACTATGCCTCTCTCCATTTCAATGGGAATTTTTAACATTTGATATTTTCTTCATCTTTTTTATTGCTTCTATGGGAGAGAAGTGAGGGGAGAGGGGGAAGAAGATTTTTAGTAAATATTTTGTCATAAAAGGTATGTTTAATGTCTATGCTAAAAATTAGAGTATGTTAAAAATAACTTGTGTGGTATTTTAGTTAGTACTGATGTTGGGCTGCTGAAGCCCTCAGCAGTGTCCTACTGCATTTGAAATGGATAATATCTCCAATTATATGATGATGGGGGTTTTGGATGAGTTGTCCTATTAGGTAAATACTGTAAGTTGAAGGGATGGACAAAATACCATATGGGATGATATCAAAATCAGTAGCTATTCCTTCCTAGACCTCTCAAAACAGTAGATTTCTTATGAAGAAAGTATTCAGATTTCTTTTTTTTTTGGTATATTGAAACCTTTTAAATTTTCACTTCTTTCTAACAGCTTTCAATAGTGGGACCTACCAGATCCAATAACCATCTGGGTCTTAAATCTTTAATCTCTCATAACAGTATCTATTAATCAATTTTCAAAAGCCAACTGAGAGCATTAGAGATTGTGTTCAACTAAAGAGAGTTAAAATACCTGTGATGGATAAATGTTCACCCATGTCTATTTAATGTTTTATTTCAAGCCTTTTAGATTGTTGTATCTTTTTCCTAAGTCTTTTATCACAATTCAGTGTTAGATTATTATAAATATTCTCCAACCTTCAGAATCTCATTAGGAGTAATGGTTATGCCCACAGCCTCCAAGTCTGTAGACAGGTGAAACAAAGTAAAATTAAACTACTGCCAATCTTGTTTTATAGTGTTTTACCAGAATTAAAATGTGTTGTATATAAACCAATAACTCTTATTGCAGTTTGTAAACTAAATGGAAGTAATGTAGTGTCAAGAACTATTGCACAAATAATGGAGTTCAGCAACTCCAAAGTGCCAAAAGATGGTTTCTCTCTAAATCAAGTGAGAAGGGAAATGGAGACTGCTTCTGTTTTCTGCTGGGGGCTCTGTGTGTATTGATGTGCCCATGGGAGGACCAGGTTGGTGGTGGGTTCAAAAATTCACTGGTGAGATAGGCAGGATCCTACCAGAAACTGCACATTGAGTGCTCTGCATCCACTGCTTCTTTCCCTGCCATTTGTCCCAGGGCTCCCTTGGTAAGGATTACCTTGCTCAGGCACGGATCAGGTACAAGCATGTCAGCTGTCATGTGTCCTGTGACTCCATGCAGGTTAATGCTTTTCATCCCTACTGACAGACCAGGGAAGCGTGCTTGGCTGCAGGTTGGGCACAGGCACTAACCAGGGCTGCTCTTGGAGTCCAGACAGGGCTTTTTCCAGACTTTCTGTGATGACTTATTACAGTTTGGGCAGACTTTCATATAATTTCCAAAAGGGCATGTTAATGTCTTGTACCTCTTGAAAGACACACTCTTAAATAAGATGCAGCTGCCCTGTACTTTCAGCCTGTTCCCTTGCTGCCTTATGACAAAAGATGACTAACTCATTTACAGCAATCCTGAGCAGTAATAACTTCAAATTTATGGTGCACCCAGTGTCCAGATGCCTCAGGGCGCCTGACAGGCTATAACTTAAAACATAACTTTAAAAAAAAAACCAGCCCCGTGTGATGGAACACAATGGAGCCGAGGGAGAAACAGAAACCCTATTGTGTGATAAATAGAACAGCGTCCCACAAACAATCTCCAACCCAAACTCGCTGCAGCCCAGCCCAGGGGGGTGCCATTGTGCTCTCTCAAGTGCCAGAGAGGAGCACTCACTGCAGCTAAGGGGAAGCATTTGGACAGGCAGGCTTGGCACATGGAAAAGCAGAACCAGCTGCAGCTTTGGTCTGAGGAGTTGTGGGTTTTGTTAACCAAGGGTGAATACTTCAGAAAGGAAGTGGCAGGCATCTTACAGATGTCTTTTATAGCTATTGCTCAGAAAGCCTGCTTTTCAAAGTACACTTACAAGCTTATTAATCTAATGATTACTCTGTACATACAGACACAAACATTCGTCCATTGGCCCTACTCTGATTACAGATACTTACAGAACTCCTTGTGAACTTTAATCTGCTCTCAAAATCAACTTCTGTCCCAAAGTGCAGGTGTATCAAGGGTTTGAATCAGCTTCTGCTCTAAGTGAACAGTGTAGGTAGCTCCTGACAGGGGGACATGTGAGATCCTCTCCCCAATTACTTCAGTCTCCAGACATCTCTGCTTTGTGAAGCTGAGCAGACCTGTAAAGTTTAAATAGAAGGTTCTGTGTGAAAGAGGGAACTTATTTGAATCATGCTATCGTGGCTTGTAAGGAAGGATACATTTCTAATTTTTGTCATTATTTTGAAAACTTATTAATGAAGGGAATAAAGAAAAACTATATTCCTGCCTTTAATCTTCCTATTGCTTTCAAAATGGAGTAATTTCACTACGAAGTATTTGTAAGAATACAATCTGTGAAATAGCTATTGGTTTTCTTCATTTTTCCTTTATTGTTTGTTTTCCCAGTGTGCATAAGAAAATTTACAGCTTGGCAATAATATCCAAAAATCATTTAAGCCAGAGTCATCATACTTGATGATTCTTTTAATTTTTTAGAGTCTAGTCTGACATATTGATGCTTAGGACAGAGCTGCCGAGTACCCCTGGTGTCAGATGGAATATAATGAGGATGAGAGTTTTTTAAAAGGAAGCATTCAACAGAAAAGCCTTTTTCAAATGCTCATCCTGCACGGTTTAATGACAACTTAATTCCTGACAAATGTTGGTGTTTGGAATTATTTTTGGTTTTTGTTTTATATTTTTTTTTTGTTGGTTGGTTTTTGTTAGGCTCAGTTCATTCTAAACATGCATGTCGTGCCCCTGATTATGCAAGCCCTTAAGCTTTATAAAGCAGCTCATGCCCAAAAGTATTGTTGAAGATGGTTCTGCTGAGGCCTCTAGGTGGAAAACTCCCAGATTTGTTTAAAATTTTCAAATTCAGAGCTACCTGCTCTTTCTCAGAACAGAACATGTATTTGGATGGAGTGGAGCAAAGATCCGCATTGCAATTTAAGTGTCTGTCCTCTAGGCCTGTGTTAAAGCAGTAAGAATTTCCCATCCTTCCAGAGGAATTTGTTAGGGCCCTGGGAAGTATTTCCTGGGGGAAAATGTTGTTAACTGAGAAAGTGACTTCAGTGGAGGGCAGGTAGGCAGGAGAGTGAGAACAAAAGAAAGCATTAAGGTGTGTTCAGCATAGCTGTTGCCCATTCTTAAGTCAGTAGGACATGGATGTCAAATTACATGGTGTGTTGATTTCAGCTGTTCTAAAAATAACTAAAACCCAGCAAAGAAAAATAAATCCAATGGCATTACAAAAAATATCCCAGATCCCTGGTATCAGCGGGAATTCCCCTTGCATTTCAAATCTACTGTGTCCAGCCCTAATGGTTTGGGCTTTTGTAGGCCTTAAAGCAAACTGTTCTCTTCTGAGAGCAGGTTTCCTGAGCAGAGGAATCAAGTTGCTCCAGCTCACAGTGCAGGAAGAAACGAACACATCTCTAGTGTGGATAATTGAGGGATTTAAGCCCTCCACTGATGAATACTGGAAGATAAGAAGGTAGTGGACACTCACCCTGTTGCAAAGAGGGTGACTCGATGCTTTTCTGAGAATGGGAAGAAGACAGTGAGGCCAAAGTGCATAAAAATTACGTGAAAGATGACCTGAGGCAAGTCTCTGAGCAAAGGACAGCACAGGTTGTGAAAATGAGTTTTCCATAGCTGGCAGTTCTGAGAAATACCTTCTGTGTGTATGTAGCCATTCTCCAAGGATTCAAAAACATTCTGTCAAGCAGCTTAATGATACTCGATGTAGTGGAGATTCATGGAGAAGTGAAAATAGGAATATCCAACACCACCTGGCAGACATGAAAGGCAGAAGTCAGTCATGAGAGTTGTCATCCATCTGCTAAAATAATATCAGCAAACCACTATGAGTGCATAGTAGTCAGCTGTCTTCCTGCTGCGGGACAACCCAACATGGTGTTCCAGCTTCATGTCCTGTTGAGGAATGCTGGAAAAATACTTCACAGCATTAAAGCTCTTTCAAGGTTTTAGAAAGAATTTGTTGTATGGTTGGACTGCCAAACACAATTAGTTAAATGACTGGCACAGAGCAGGTACTGAAAGGGAGCCTAATTTCCACGTGTATAAAACAAATAAGAACAGAGAGCACAGCATGGGAATTGGCTTGGTGATGAAACTCCTGTTCCATGAAGATCCCTCTCATGATTAGGTAGGAAGTACAAGAGGAAGCAGGCAGGATTAAGGCTTACTGCTCCCTGAAGGAGCACAGCATCAGCTCCAGAGCAGGCTGTAATGGGAAATGGGGCCTGGGAAGGTATAACTTTCATGCACCAGGGCACGTATGGGAATGTTAGGATTGAAGGAAGTAGCTCACCAGGGAGAGGCTGGATCTGGGAAGTCACTTTCCAATAATGAAGGCAAGGCTGAGTTGATCCTGAAGGGGCTGACAGGAAAAATGGGGGGAGGTATGGGTGACATCAATTAGGGAAGTCACTCTCAAGCTGAAATAAGATATTCCTGAGCTCAGGAAGACAGTTTTAGGATGTGTAAGGATGTGGCCGAGTTCATGTGCTACTACATAAAGTGTTTATCAGGTGCTGTCTCTGAAGAAATTAATGGAGATGGTTTATACTAAATGTTTTAAAATAAGTATTTTTAACCATTCTCTACTTGCTTTTTAAACTTCTTTCCTCTATAACTTATGTGAAGCTTCCATGTGAGATAGCAAAAAAAATCAACTACCGTCCCATTATATTGTGCTCCTCCTAGTTCCATCACTATGAAACCTGAATTACTGGCTTAATCTGCTACTCACTTAAAATTTTGCCTTTATTTTTTTATTTTAATTTAAACCATAATATAAAACCCTCTCAATCAATAGGAGTGAACACTTAATATGCAATCAGCTTTGGAATGTAAATACAAATGCATGTCTGAATTTTAGTATATTCAAAGGGGAAGGAGAAAAATTTAAATTCTGAAATCTTGGCATAAACTTCTAGGACTTCATATGTCCGAGAGAGAAATTTTGACAGCAACTACTCTGCACGTAAGCAAAGAATGAGACAAGTTTAATCTTATAATTTACAGCTTTTCATGAGCTTGAATATCACAACACAAGGATTCTGTATTAGTTTATAGAAAACCCAAAAAGCCAAAACTGTGCATTGATTAGAAGAAAGATTTTGGTAGGGAAGTAATTTTTTTGTTACAGTGTTTGCTGAATTCAAAAAGCTTCAAAAGAATCAGTGCAGGAAAAAAAAAACACCACACAAAAAAGGCAATCCTTAAAAATAGCTCTGAAAGGAATTTTACTCAGCAAGTCAAAGTGCATTAGGGAAAGAACAACTTAAGCTTTTCAGAGCACCAAAAAACAGACAAAACAAACACTGTTAGAACTGGAAAAGACCCTGAGACACTGAGTAGATGGGACCTTTTGTCATATTTTAAACAGGCACATTTAATTGTTTCAGAAAGTGGCTTGTTTTACATGAAAGAGATTCAGTTCTGAGTTGGTAGTTTGACATATGGTTTAAGTTGACTCCATGTCAACACAATTTGTTCCAGGTACTTAAGAGTCCCTGTGCCTGGTGATTCCTGGTGGCAAGGGTGTCATTGTCCCCAAAGCAGGGCAGGCTCTAAAGGTGTACACAGCTCTCACCAAGCTCAGGTAGTCTCTGTTCATTGAGGTGGAACTCTGTACAACTGAGGAAAGGAAAAAAACCCAACCCTGAGAGGTCTTTATGCTATTCCTCTTCCCATCTGTCATTCAGACTCTGCCATGAGGTAAGCTGGAACCTTTCCTTCCTGAAAACTTTCAGTGCAAAATGAGTCAGTGCCAACCCTGCTTCCATCCTGGTCCAGGCACTGCAGTGTGGAAGGTCTGGAAAGTCACTGTCAAAAAAGAATGGTCACAAATGAAACTATGGACTTTGCACCTAGGCAGAGAAAGGGGCTTGGCAAATTCCAGGGCAGTACCTGACTGAAACCTTTGCATTCCTGGCCAAAGCTAAGCCTTATTTGCACACCTGAAACGTGCAGGTACACATGAACTAAGAGGGAACAGTCTGACTGTACTGTACATGTCCTGCACGTGAGGTACAATCCAGACAAGACAAAGATTTGCTTTAAAAGAGCTGCTCCTGATCATACCAGGTTAAGAGGAAGTGGATGGGGTTGGAAAGGAGATCCACAGATTCACGAAGGAAATTTTCAAAACATACCTGCAAAATTGGTTAAACTGCAGTGCAGAAATGTTTTGTGGACCAGTTCAAACTGGAAAGGATATTCCATTATCATGAATAACACCCTTTCTCAGGTGTGTCAGCTGCCAGAATCTAATTCTGGCATTGCTATGGATGCTGCAAAAGTTAATATTTTAATACTGCTCGATGCAAGGAACTCTTGAAAGGATTAAAAAGCCATTAGCCTCTCTGATTTCTGTCCAGTTGCCTGCAGAGCAGAGGAGGGAGGATAGAAATGTTAAGTCCCAGAAAAGTTTTAGAGATGATACTACATCATCTAAACAAGCGATTAGCAGTGAAAAGCCACCCTTTCCTCTTGGAGAACACATTTTCCTTCTTAGCTGCTGGACGCTTCAGGGGCTGGCATGTTTACTTCTGGCATCTTGAAGAGCATTTTGGTCTTAGATCCTTTTGTTTGTTAGAATGTGACATATTGAGTATGACACTTAATTAGCTGTTCCTCGAGTGGAGGGAGTAACACACCGTGCCTCTGGTATGGAGTTGCAGCACCGAGTACTGTAACTCCAGACAAAAACTCTTGCAATTATTTTGTTTGTCACCAAAGGTGGATTCCTGCCATGGAAATTCATGTGGGGCACAGCAGCTTTTGTGACTCCACCTGAAAAGACGTTGTTCCCTTTCCAAGGAAGTTATGTGAATGATTTTTGACAGTGTAAGGCTTCAAATGTGAAGGCTGCTGGATGCCCTTGTGCTTCTCCCTGGCGTTCTGTATAGAGCAGCACAGAAACAGAGTGTCAACAGTATTATTTCAATATGTATTTCTTTGTGCTGCACTACAAATGAGTTACAGCTTTAAGGTTAATGGCTGATTAAATGGAAAAAAAAGGGTATTTTGGGGTATTTTGCTACAGGTGGATAGGCAGTTGTGGATTTCTGATCAATGTCACGTTACCAATACACATAGTGACAGTTTTGTACGGTGCTACAGCATTTTTTTCTGATTCGTTTAAACCGAATAAGACACAGGTAACAGCGTTCCACATTGGAATAATAATGGCTGAAATTTACTAAATAAAACAGTTGTTCTTGTGTACTGAAAGAGCTTAAAACCAAGACACAAATGCATTCAAATTGTGCTGTATTATTACCTTTAACTTCACGTAGAAGGAATCTTTTAAGGTTCAAAATTAAGACCTCACAGCGATTTCTGGCTTTTTTCTCTTCTGAAGAGAAAAATACTGTGCATATAAAATAAAGTGCAAAACGATTTTAGAATATTCATGACCTTTGGAAAAGGTCAGAGACAGGGAAAATGATGCCAGCATTTTAATCTGATATATATTAAGAAAGACTGGCATCCAATCAAGGAAGTGTTCTGGTCTCCAAAAATATTAAGTATGTTCGATTATGCATGTGGAAGATTTAGAGTTAGATCTTAATTAAAAGAATAGTTAAATTTTGCTCTTAAGTCGTAAAACTGAAGTAATTGCTTCAGGCAACTTATTTCCTCTCAGTTCAATTTATTTGTTTTTGGGATGGTAGCATTCTTACTTATACAGATTTAGATGCTCCATTTCTATTACTAAATTAGTAGGTAGTGTCCAGGCTATCAGTCAAGGTGTGAAATCTGTGGGTCTGGGCATTTTCATTCCCAAAATTATTCTTTCAACCATGTTGTTGGAGCCTTTCATCCTTTTTTCTTGTCAAATTCAGGGCCTCGTCAAATTTACCAGAGCATTTGCTCATATATTGAATATCATGCAGTATTTTATAAGTTTCTCTGTATAGGCATGCGTGTTGGTGGAAATATACATCATCTTTGTAAAGATTTTTTTATGTTTAAAAAATAAAACTTTATGATACCTAAACTACAACACTGTAAATGCTAAGCACAGGAAGCCATTGTGTGCAAATAGATAAGGGAACAAAAAATAGTCAGGGGGAGTTTCATGTTTCAGCTAGACCTGATTTTTTTTTTTTTAATTTAATTTTTCCCTAAATGTCCACCAATGGATGGGCAGGAATCCAACTGATCCAAAGCACTTTCATGATGTTCTGTTCCCTGGCTTCTGGTAGCTAAAATATTCAGGACATTTGTTTAATTCCTTCCAAATGACATCAACAGAGAATTTTTCTAATACTTTGATGGAAAACTACAAGCTTTTAATATTTAATGTCTACTATTTATACATCTGTTAACATAAAAAGAGGTACTAGAGAGAGAAGAGGTTGTTATGCTCCAGTGGTTTAATTACTATTATTAGCAGCACAATTTTAAAATACGTCTATAAATAGTTTTTTCCGCTTTTCTTCCTTTTCCTTCTGGTTGCCTCACATGCCTTCATACTTATTTTTAACTCCATAATCAGAATATAATCAAATCCCTTTTCTAGCTGCACCACCACTTCAGTTTAGAGAGTGACAATGAGTTAATGAAAATCCCAAAAATCCCCAAGAAAGCTATTCAGCTTGCTAGAAGAAGGTCAATGTATATTTTGCATATATATATAATGTATATTTATAATGTATATTGTAGTTTTGGGAGAGTACTGGTGTGATGTTAGCAACCTGTTGAAGTGGAACTTTTCCTCTCTTTTTGACTACACTGCATGTAGTTTTAGTCAGCAAATGCCTTTGCTGGGTACGTCGTAAGAATACACAGAATGTTTATTTTTTAGACAAAAAGCGCCATGCTTGCGCGTTCGCAAGGCTGCTCAATTCCTGCCCTTAGACCCGCGTTCGCTCAAAACCAACCCCCCAAAGCGAAGCATTACTTGGTCTCGAAGCGAAGTTTCCCTCACGCATTGGTGGCACACTAAAGAAAAAGGGCTGAAATCCGAGCGGGACGCGGCCGTCCCCTCACGGCGCCGCCGCTCCCCTCACGGCGTCGCGCGGCCCTTCCCGCCACTGCCCCGCCCGGCCGCGCGCGCTGGCCCCTCCCCTCAGGAGCCGGGAGAGCCCCCGCATCCAGCCCCTCTTCCTGCCCCCTCCCCCGGACTGCCGTCCGCCGCTTCCCCGTGGGATGGAAGTGCCCCCGTAAGCCTCTTCCTTCTCCCCGGTAGCAGGCGGCGGGGCCCCGAGTTCGGTGCAAAAATGCTAGGCATGTACGTGCCGGATAGGTTCGCCCTGAAGTCGTCCCGGGTGCAGGACGGGATGGGGCTCTACACGGCCCGCAGAGTGAAGAAGGTGGGTGATGGCGGGGGAACGGCCTGGCCCGGCCCGGCGGGGAGCGGCTGCCACGTATCACCGGGGAGCTGGGCGGCTCTCCCGCCCCTGTGCCCCGCTCCAAGTTGACCTCAGCCGCGCTGTGCCCGCCCGGGCTCCCTGTGCTCACGGGAGGCACCGCCCGCCCGCTCCCCGCTCCCGGTACAAGGAGCCTCCCGGGGCGCTGCCGCCTCAGCCGGGAAGGGGCGTGGGGGCTGGCGGAGGGTTTGCTCTGAGGAGTTTTGTTTTCCCCGTTTTAATTTTATTTATTTATTTATTTGAAAACTTGGTTCGTGCGTCCAGCACAGTTCTGAGGGCAGAGCTGCCCCGGGCGGGACCGCCTCCCTGAGGGTCCCCGCTCTGAGGGGAGGGGGGCCGCCCGGAGGTCCGGGCTCTCGTCGCCCCCCTCACGGCTCTCCGGCCTCGGCGGGACCGAGGTTTAATTCCTTCTTTCGGCACAATAAAGCCTGGCCCCTGAACGGTGTCATTCCGCTGAACCCAGTCTCATACCCCAACCAGGTGATGCCTCTTCACACCTCATAATTGAAAGTCTCTTGGTCGTATGAAATTCCAGCTGAGACTGTCCAGGTGGCTTGTTAGGACACATAAAGGCATACCAAAACTATGAACCCATCGTTCGTATACACTTTTCTGGGTCTTATACGTTTTGCTTTCTATCTTTGTCGTCATTTTGGCTCTGATTTTTTCCTAATTTTCCAGTGGTTTCATCAGCGGGACTTAGACACGATGAGGTGGAGGTCTCACATTTTTAAGGTGTCCCTGAATGTTAAGAGGGGGGAAGCTGGAAGGGGAACACTTTTATATCGTTTGGTTTAATTATTTAAAACTTTTCTACTAAGGTTCTGAAGTTTCATTTGAAAACACTATCAGCATTTGTTAATTCCCGGACTCTGAAACAGAGCAAGCTCTGGAGTGAAACTCATGGGAATCAGCATCCCCAATTCAGAGCTGGGGGTCTGATCTTCCGTCCTTTCCACTGCTGACAATTGAACCATTAGAGCTGCATGCTGGGACAAATAGAGCGTTTTTCTGCCTGAATTATTCCACCTTACTTAGGAACTTCATACAGGCGAAGTGTGTGAGGTCAGAGCTGTGCAACCACCTAGAAAAAGTGTTGCAAGTGCAGTGTGTACTTCATGTGGACTGCAGAAGGTAAAAGCAGAGGCAGCTGTAGCAGGATCCGTTCAATTAGGAGGTGACAGTGTTTGTTCCAGACCTGTCCTTTGGCAGTGAGTCCTCTGTGCTGGTAGTGCAGACAGCTGTGGTGTGCAAAGCCCTGGTCAGCAGAACAGGCAGAGGAGTTGCTCTGTGGTTTATTAAAACATACTCCTAAAATCTGTTGGGGACCTAAGTACCATGTTCTCTGTTGAGAGAAGGGTGGGTGTGTAAATAACACAGGTGGTACATCAGACACAGCCAGACTCCGTGTAACGCTTTTCAATGGAAAGAAAATTCACACCTGAAGTGCTCTTCCCCTGTCTATCAATGAGGCAGAAGTACCACACTTTGTGGCTGTGATAAAGAGTAGCTTATAGCTGTTGAATTAATTCCATGGAGTTTTGGGATTGGGAGGAGGTGTTGAATGTGACACTTTATTGTGAAGTAAGACCTCCAAGTGCTGTGGAAGCCTCTGAAGATTCTGCTATTAGCAAAGTTTTGGTACTGATACATTCTGAACTGCTGCTGCCTACCATCTGCTTGTGCACCTTCAGGCATGCGGGGCTTTCAAGATTTTGTTTGTAATCATAAAAGGTGGAAACTTTTTGTTTTGTTACCTTAAGAAAGCTGTGATTCCCGTGTACCTTCTGTTTTCTGTGAGCTGGCCTCAGGCTGCATCATGAGGCTCTTGGTGTAATCATCAGAGAGCCATTGCATTTCTCAGTGTTTTGCTGCAACTCAAAGATGAGTCACTGCTGCCTTTTTGAAAGCAACTGTTGAAAATAGCTTTTTCAGCATTGGAAAAATGTGCTTTTATATACTGGATCATTTCTCTGCCTTCAGACTGTGTTGTGTGCCTTGCTTTCATTGATCAGAGGGGAAGATGAAGTCTTGAGTATGTTTTTGATTAATGTTTGTTGAGATATAACAACATATTTATTAACCAGAAATAATGTGTGTATGTGTACATATATATGAAGAAAATGGTCTGAAAGGCTAAACAAAAAATTGCACTTATCCCCATGGACCAAGACATCAGGTTTTGGTTTCCCCCAAAATTTGAAAAGCCATAAAAAGTGTTTTAGAAATCTGCATCACCTGCAGCTTAGGTTATGTTTGTTCAGAGGTGGACGTGTTGCTTTTGCTGTTGTTCTGAGCTTGCAGAAGGTCTTGAATGCTCGACTATTGCAGAGATCTCCTGGTTTGGAGTTCTGAGATGGGAATGGTGTGTGGTGTTTCTTGTTCTGAGCTGTTCCTGTGCTTCATCCCAGTGGTGCTGTAGGCTTCAGCGATGGGTGAAATTAGCACTGTAGGTGCTGTGCACATACAGCTATATTTACCTATTTCCGTCTTCTTTGCTGATGAGGTAAGAGAAGGAGGAAGCTTCAGTTTAATTATTAAATCCCAGGATCTGAAAAACTGGCAGGGGTGGAATTCTGACATTGTTTATCAGCAGAACAATGAAGAATGGTATGGAAATCAATGAGAAATAGGGATATGAAGCTCCAGAGTGCCAGTTTTTACTGTCACTGCTCCTTTGTTGCTCTGGGCTCCAGTTGCTGGCTTCTGCTGTTCTCATGTTTTTACCTTCTGCTTTGCTGTTCCTTGCAGTGAAATGTTCTTTGTGCACATTTAAAAAATTGTCTCTCAGTTCTGTTTCCTCGTTCTGCAATGCCAATTTTCTTTCCCTTTGTATATTACCACTCAGGTTTAATTTCAAATACAAGCCGTTTATTTTTTTAAAAAAAATGTGATTTCCTGTTTCCAAGAGGAGCAATCCTGGATGTTTTCCCTACTGCTTTTTTCTCTTTACCTGTAGGCAATCTGTGAAAACTAAGCAAGAAGGAAAGCACGTAGCAGGCTATTGCTGGGAATATGGAATGTGCTTGGTGGAAGGGATATGTGGACAAGATCAGTACTTTTTTTTAACCAAAATACTGTTGTTTCTAAAAGAAACACCAGAGTTGCTTTTCAATATACACTTAAAATCTCTAGTGCTTCAAAGTAGAAGTGCTTTTGGATCTGAATGCTGCCCGAAGGAACACAGCATCCTACATTCCAGGTTTTAGGGCCTGTCCCTGCAAATAGGGACAAGGCAGTGTGTGTAGGGGGAAGTTGGGCCTGTGGAAGAAGAAAGTCCAATTTAATTATTTTGCCCTGCTGCTCCCGTGACGTCTGTGCAGAAAAAAAACCCTGATGCCAAATACTTTTGGAAGAACATATCAATGGGTGCTTTCACAGCTGGTATTATGACTAGCAGGTGGTAGAACATTTTAATTTTGTTTATGAAGGCTCAAATTAATTCATAAGCACGGGCATACTCCCTTACATTTTTAAATAAATCTCTCTGTATGATCAAGCTCTTGGTAACCCAGTCTTTTGATTTGTGGCACTTCAAAAAGTAGCGTTGCAAATAATCTCACAAATAAATCTAATGTAAACTTGGTGCTTGCCAAGTTCTTTGTTTTATTTGGATGCCTGTTGCAAGGTGCTTCCTGAAAATTTTATAAGAAGTGTAAGAAATTTGACTTGTAAATTTCAGCCTTATTTAAGAAAAAGAAAAATCTTGCTTCCCAAAGGAGAAATAAGCATGCAGAGGGAAGGTGTGGTTTTATGAGATTCTTCAAAGTATGAGAAGAATGAGAATGAGCTTCAAGTTGAACCCTCAAGGATGTGCACCTTCTTGGCATATAGTAGGACAATAAAGGAAAACTCTCCTTTTCTGTTTGAAGCTAAGAATTACTCCTCTGCCGGAGTTTGATGATTCACTTGCCTTTTTCTATTTTCCTCTCTACTGATTCTCTTCCTTTTATTCCTTAGGGTGAGAAGTTTGGCCCCTTTGCAGGGGAGAAGCGAATGCCACAGGAGCTGGATGAGAACACAGACTGCAGGCTCATGTGGGAAGTGAGTAAAGTGACATCATCACACCTTCCAAAACGTGTTCTCAGAATTAAGTTTTGCACTAACAAATCCTTTCTGTTTTGTTTCATAGCTTAAAGATCCTGTAGTGAGGTTTAGTACCTTTAAATTACGCTGCCTGGGTGGAGGAGAATTGACTTCTTTAAAGAAAAAGCAAATGATGGTTTCCAATCAATGAAGTGCGAAAAAACAACAAGTCAAGCCAAATACAAATATAATAACACTGTGGAAAATCATTAAAACATGTGAAAATAATCAGAAAAATTGAAATAATTTGAATTGGGAAGCAGATTATAAGTTACAGAGATACTGATTTATGCTGATGAACAGGTACCAGCTTATGGCTTCCTTCTGCTGTAATATGAAACATTTCCCGCTGTGACACTTGTGTTGGGACTTGGCAAATTATATAAGTGAAGTTTTAAAATTTTAGCAGTTTTTGATGCAATAAGTAGGTGTGAGGTCTTTATCAAAATAGAAGCCTGGTGCTGTGGGCAGCTTTTTATTTTCTCTATATGCATTAGGCAGGAACAGCAGTTTATACACTAGTTCTTGTTATTGAATTAGGTACATAACCCATCCTAGCTCCTGTTGTACCTCTGTATGCCTGAAGTAAAATCTGAGTTTACCAGTTGAGGAGATTACACAGACTGAAAAATACTGGCAATAAAAACATTTCCAGTTTATTAAAAATGCCTTCTTTCTGGTGCCTCTGTTCTGTCTTCGTAATCTTTATTTACTGCTGTAGTTATTTGGGCAGAATTTATTTTTCTTTTTTTCTTTTTTTTCCTCAGCCGAACGGTTTCTATTGAATGTGCATTTAGTCCTCTTTTACACTGAGGAGAGGACTAATTTCTTTCTTTTTTAACCTTCTGTGGTTAGAAGTGGAAGAAGGACTGTTACTGCACTGTACAAAAAAAGCTTATGTTTGACATCTGGCTTAAAGCACTATCAGTGCATTTTCCACAAAATACATGTTTATTTGAAAAATCTCTTGCATTAACATCACTGAGCAGCTTATGAGGAGAGCAGAGTATTGATGCAGCCTTAGCAGAGCTACAAATAGATTCCATACAATAGAATGATGACTGAGAGACTGTTAAAAGCCCATCTCTTTTTACCCAAACTCAGTATAAATACCATGAGTGGTGAAATATTCCTAGGTGAGTGCTAACTCCAGCCTGTGAAGCCCTGTTTTCTCCCTTTCCCTTTCTTTTGTCTGTTTTAATCTAGGGATGTGCCCCAAATGCCCTTTCCCAGAGAAGAGGTGTGGACAATTTGTTCCCCTTTCCCTTTTGGGTTATGTACTCAGAGCAACCAATTTCATCCTGTTTATTCTCACCTGAAAACAGAGCATTACAGTATGCTTTTATTACAGATGTTTGCTGAGTACAGTACTGTTAATGTGCCCTGGCTCACTTGGCTCTTCTGAGGTTTCTGCAGGTTGTTTTAAATCAGTAAAATGCTTGTGCTAGAACAAGGTTTTCAGAAAAGACAGTAGGTGGATTACAGCAATGAGAAGGCCTTTAGGTTTGTTGGAAAGCTTTATGATTTTCCAGATTGCTCACTGCTCACGCTTAAATGAGATTTATCTGTTTCTGCACGACAGAAAAGAAAGGGCAAATACATGTATTTATTGGTGACACTAATGTGACCCCGTTGACAGCAAATCAGAAAATGAGGTTTTTATGAGCTGTTTTAAAATAATTTCATAATATTTTACTGTAACCTAGTTTTGAGAGCCTTGAAAAGATTCCTGCATACCAAATTTTATGACTTCCTGAACGTTTTAACCCAAGTTGTTCATGTTTACTGAAGTTGATCTGAACGTGAGCTCTATAATATAATTTAAATCATGCTGGGAGTAGTCTGAAGTTGAAAATTGAGACCAGGAATGCAGAAAGTAAGACTTAAACAGCCCAAGTAGATGGTTATTCCAGAGCCTGTGGGAGGCACGCACGGAAACTGGCCAAGTTTGTGTGTAGTCAGCTGTACCAAAGATATTAAAAATAATTAATTTGAAGGCTATTGGTGGGAGGCACACTGAAGCCTGACTTGACAGTCTGATGGCAGTCAAAAAAAAAATGTTTTGAGAGAGAACACCTTCAGAAAGAAGCCTCAAGCAGTAGAGGCTTTTTGTAAGTATGGATATTAATGCAACATTTCTTTCCTTGGCATGTGATGCCTGGGATCCAGGCTTCAATTTTATGGAATATTTTTCTGTGAGGAAGTTTGACACATGCATTTCTAGTTGTGCAGAGTAGTGCTCTGTGATGTGGTCTGTTTTGATCAAGCCATTTCTTTTTCTCCAAGACCAGCATTGTGAGTTGGCATCTTCAAGGCATCACGTTGAGATGGAATTGCACGCATTGTGTTTTCCTTTGGTCTCAGGGAAAACGTGGCACCCAGAACATTTATTGAGCCCAGTGATTTTGTTCAGTAAAATTCTGAACATGTGAGAGTTTAACTTTAAATTGAATGTAGCAGAATGCCACTACTCTGCCTGTAACATGCATAGTTGTGAAGAAATCAAAGGTTTATACTTGCTCATTCAACAGATTCCGAGGAAGTGGAAGATTCCAGCGGGTGGGAAGCATCCTTGATCTTGCTGTTATCTTTGTAAAGAGCTACAGGCTGAAATGTTTTATTTATGAGTGGTGTGAAAGCAAAAAAAGCCCCAAACAAACCTGTGGTAACCATTTAGTTAAGAGTGATAATAAAAAGCCAAGAACATATCCAAGAGACCTTGTGTTTTCTTTCTTTTTATGTTAAAAAAAATACCTTTGTGTTATCCCCCAGCTCTCTGAGTGTTGTGCTGCTGAAGGACACAGCTTCTGGCTGGTGATGAATTCAGTTTTGGTCTTACTCTCAGCATCCCACTACCACCTTGATTAAATACTTCTTTGTGTGTATTAGTAAACTTGGCATAGCAGCTTTGAACTGTGTGTATTTGCTGGAGAAGCAAGTGCTTAAAGGCAAGCAGGAAATAATCTTCAGATATTAAAAGTTCACAGACGTTTTTGCTCTGGAGGCTCAGATGTGCCTTTGTGAGGGGAAGATATCATTTCATTTGTGTATGTTCAGTTCCTTTTCTTCATTATCCCTAACCAAGGAAGGGGAATTCATTTCACTCCTATTGGATTGTGGCAGGCATATACTTCTGGTGATGACTTTGGCAAATGTTGAAACAGGGAGGGCTGGA
>VZTT01002590.1:15803-26985 GCA_013400855.1 Buphagus erythrorhynchus
GCGGCGGGCGGGGGCGCCGAGCTGTGCCGAGCTGTGCTTGTCACGGCTGGGCTTTGGCCACGTCTGCCGCCGGCCCTGCCCTGCTCGGGCTGCCGCCGCGGCCCTGCGCTGCTGCGGAGCACCGGCAACAAGGGCCTGCGAACTCTCCGTGTATTGACCGCCCTGGGGCTGCAGAGAGCGGGTTGGAGGCGCTGCTGCTTCTGCTGCTGCTGCTGTGGCTGGTTGAAACCGCCGAGGATTCCCTGAGCTGCGGGGATGGCCGAGGCCTCGGGCCCGGAGCAGCGCAGCCCAGCTGCGGCACCGGGCTGGGTGACGGGGCTGCCCCTGTGCCGTGTGCCTTATGTTCTTCCTTCACTTGGTCACATATGAAAGGGTTTTGAGACCCATGGTGACATTTATACTATGGGAGAAAGGAATGCACCATGCCCATGAGCCTCAACAGGTGGAGGATTTTCCAGTTACATGAATAGAAACTTTATTGTCCACTGCATCCCCATTAAAACATCCACATCGTTTACAGGTACACATTTTCACGTAGGGTAAGTTACCAAACTCAAACCAACTTGAGGTCAGTATCATTTAAAGGGATATTATTGAAGACAAATCTGTTTATTAGCCAAACTCATGAAGTAGGCTGGCATGCTGATTTTTACATTGCATTACTGTAAAAATAGTATTTTTGTGCTTACAGCTAGCAGATAAAACTGCAAATAGCATTGGGCTGGATAAACCTGAGTCTCCTGTCTATGATGCACACAGATGAATTCCCCTCTTTTCAGGGGAGCTTTTCCTCCATTATGTTAACTAAATGTAAGGCCTAAGGCCCTGACCTGTCAAAAAGATATTTGAGTTTAGGGTGTGGAACCTGTCACTACTACACTTCAATGGGAGTTTTTATGGCCCAGACCTGTGCTAGTACAGTACATTCAGAATTGGAGACTGTCTGTGCACAGAGTACTTCCAAAGGCACAAAATGGTCCAGGAGAAAGTGAAAAGTGCACTTTCAGTAGTATCCTGGTTGTGCACTGTTGAATCATTTCTCAAATGGAGTTTTATTTGGGATGGGGTGATTTCAGATGGGAGACAGATCATGAGGTTTGTTCAGAGGAAATGTTGCTATTCCTTGCTTTAAAAAGTAATTTGGAATTTTTTTGGAACTTTTTACTTTTTGTATAGCTTAACCTAAAAACTCAGTCCTAAAATTGAACACTTACTTCAGTTTAGGGGCTTCTTGGTTGTAGCAAAGTTTAATGACTGTGTTAAGATACATTCTTGTAGATACTTAAGCATACATATAATTTCTTTTTTTTCAGGAAAAATTAGAGGCATAGTGACTTCCTTTCTCTCTGTTTCCACAGCAGGCTTACAGCCTGTTTGTCTGGGTGAAGTCTGTAGTATGTGCTGTCAAGATACAGGTTTTCCTCTTTTGCCTTCCTTTTCCTTTGGCTGTTGTAATTCACTCCATGTGTTTTACCCATTAACTCCAGCATCCTAATGGGTCTGTGAGCAAGTGGCTCAAACTTCTGAAGTAATTTGTAATAAATTTTTTGAATTTACCATATCCCTCAGTGGTACGGATTTTCTCAAGGCCTCCTAGTTTCAGTGTCTACTGGGTAATTTTTTCCCCTATGCATGTCATAAAAATCTTGAAATGCTTTCAAAATACAAGGTAACACAAGCAAGAAAAGACATGGTAGCTCTAAACAAAAACTCTCTCATTGCAGGTGGTAGACAGTTAAAACATAAGGTTAAAAATCTTGGTGTAAAAGACCAGAAACTGGTGGATTCAGATCTGTTGTCACATGCTTTTTCATTTGCATAAGCCAAATCCTCCAGGTCTGAATGGTAGGAGTAATTGAAATACTTGTCAAAGCAACTGTAACTTTTAAAACTATGGTGCTACAGGTGTTAAGAAAAGTGGTAAGGATTTGGTCCTTATGCACAAACATTTGTACACACAGCATGCATTTTTGTAGGTTGTCTTTTCATTTTCATTAGAAAAAAAGAATTTTTTTTGTCTGTGTCAGTCTTTTTCTATATTTACTCTTCTTTTTCCTTTTGTCTTTGGTTCCATTTCAGTGCCTTTTGCTCTGTACCCTTTCACATATCTTTCTCTGTTTTTATTATGCTCACCACTAACTTCTTGCTTGTTCTTTTGCCTCCATATTTATGTATTTTTCCACTTAACTTTACAGCCACACATTTCAGGCCTAGTGTGCACCTGGTACTCTGAACAATCTTTGCACCACATGTACCTTGAGCATTCTTTAAACTAACTGAATAGGATGACGTAAGTAGGAATACTGGGATAAAGCCAACTTAGCAAACACTGAAGGAGCATAAAAGAGTCATTATTTCCACTGATAATCTCACAAGCTGGATGCAGAAGAACTCACTTCAGGAGCAAGAATCCCAAAATAAATTTTACCTGTTCTCTAGCTAAGTTAATGTATTGGTGATGGTGTATGGACGTACATATATAGATATGTAGATATATGAAAGATGAATTACTCTGTTGAGTTACCATGGAATTTTTCTGCTTGGACTCTTGGTTTTCATCTAATATTTGTCACTCAGTGACCCATGTTTAGAGTATTTAAAAACCGGTGTAAAGTTGTAGGGTGAAGACCTGGTCAATAACTGCTGGTTTGACACAAGGGACTGTAGCAAGACCTTTCTTGCTGGTGGCCCAAGTCCTCTATAAACCAGTGATCTTCATAAATCTCAAAACGCTACCCCAAGAGTACATTCCATTCCTCATCCCCATCGCTGGGGCCAGTTTGGTTGGGAGTCTGAGCAACCTGGTCTAGTTGAAGGTGTCCCTGCCCATGGCAGTGAATTTGGAACTAGATGATCTTCAAGGTCCCTCAGATTTGCCAACTTATAAAATTAAATCCAATGACAAAATGCTTCTCTTTCTTTTGTCACCTCCCACACATTAGAGGGTTTAGTGTATGCTGTTTACAGCTATTCAGACGTGACTGTGCCTCCTAAAGTTAGTTTGAAGAGATGTAATTTCCATTTAATTTTTCATTCACAAGAGGCTATTTCTTGGTTATTGACTGTGTATGGTCTTCAGCAGCACAGAGGGAGGTGATGTGCTTGTCTCTTAAGCTCCCTTGCCTAGTAATTTTGGACTTACCAAACTGTTCAGCAGTAGTTCTAGTTGAAATAGCTAGATTTCAACATGATTTCCAGACATGAGTTCTGAAGAGATACCTAGCCTGCTTATGATTGGCAGAGAACATCTATCCCGTTGGTTGTGCAATTTTTTATGTGGACAAAAGAGAAAAGGAAGGAAAGCTGGTGAGATTTTCATGTTCATTTTATCTATGTAACGTTCTGTCATGTTTCCTTCTCAAACAAAGCATGAAATGTAATTTGCCAAACCTCTATGAGGGGCCCAACAGGATTTGGAGCCACTAGTTTAAGAGCTTTTCTTAATGTGGACAAATGCAGGGGCTGTAGGGAAGGACAAAATGGAACCGATACTCCGAGGTCTCTGGTTGGTTGGGTTGGCATTGTAATGACTTTGACATTTGGAAAACGAAATAAGAATTGCTAAAAGAGATGGCATTGTGACTTACTGCACTCCAAAATTCTCTGGAGCTGTGGGAGAGTGCTGTGAAGACCTGCATGCTGGACTTTTGGGCAACAAAATGAGTGTTTGCTTTTCATGTTTCCATGTTTCAGATTGGCTAAGAGACCCGCAGAGATGTTGTGAAACAGAGAGAAATTAATAATACTGTCTGATGCACAGCATACAAAACTTCTTAGGGCTGGACCACATCCTACAGCAGTGTTAACTACTAAATTGTGGTATTTCTAAATGGCCAGTGAATATGATGTGGTGTAGTATTGCCATCAAGACAAGACATGGTGTTCTGAGGAGCTGCTTATATCACTTCTGTCATCAGTGAATGATACCAGCCTGCTTTGTGTTTCAGCAGCCGGGAGGCAGCCAGTGAAGCAAGAGCTGGGCAGCAGGAAAAGCAGAGTTGATATGGTGGGATAAAACCAAGGTCACTGCATTATTTCAGGTTTTATCTGAGATAAATCATATCAGGAAGTGAAATGGCAGGCAAATGGCCAGTAATTGTGTATTTCTCTGAGTGTCTGAGTGCTTGACTCTTTCAGATAACTTAACAGTTTAATCCAAAGTCAAGGGGAGCAATATTACAGAAACACAGTCAACAAACATCCCAATCTGTGAGATTGCAATGCATTTTGGAACCCTTCAGTTTCTACAACAAAATTGTCTCCAAGAGTACAGTCAGGAGAAATTTGATAAAACGTAAGGCAGTTTGGTAGCAATTGGATCTCTTGTTGGAAGGTGGTGAGTAGACTTCACGGTTTCTCAGCATGGTAGATGATAGGTTTCAAGGCCCAATGTAATGTAGTAGCCCTTCAGCATTTGAGGACACAAGGCCCTCAAGTGTCAAAAGAAGACAGAATATGATCCACAGTGATTCCAAAGCACAGATTGGAGATGGTATCTCTGCTTCTACTCTCAGAAAATTAGATGTTTTCCATGACATTAATTGTCATTAAATACCAAAGTATAGGCCAGTAATTTGTACAAATTAAAAAAAAAAAAACCAAAACTGATAGGAATTCAGTGTGTTTGTTGGTGTAAAAAAAGAAAGTCTAAAACCTTGACTGTGTTCCAGCTTCATCAGATTATTAGACTGTGTCTCATTAATGAGATCTACCCAGATTTGTCACTAAAAATAGCAATGGACAAATAATAAGTGTTCGATGTAGAGGGTCACCTTGGAGCAGTTTCACTCTCCTATAATGTCAGTCTCTTTTTACTCAATTTCACTAAAGTAGTCATCTGGCTATAAAGCAGTTCAGGCACTAATGTAGAATGTCATATATATTCCTTTAATTATTATGATCTTCCTTGTAGCAATTATAATTTACTTTATTGCAGATAACAGCACGTTGGTAGATAAAAGTCACTAGACAGATATGAAAAGTTGTACATTGTAACTTTTAGATTGAATGTATAGCAGCTGATTGTCATTTAACTTTGTTTTTTAAATTCATAGAGTATTTTTTACCAATAATTAAAAAGAAACAAAAAACAACAAGAATATTTCATAGTAACTACAGTGTGTAACAGAATTCACTTGTCTCACTGATAGACAGCACTTGAGATGTGGGTTTTCCTTCAGTTGCAGGGGAAGAAGTCTCTACATGAGTGAATGCCAGAAGCATCTGCTGAATATTTTTTTTCAGACTGTTTGAGAAAATTTGCCTTATTGCTTTCATTGCTCCAAAGCAACTTGTCACACTCCTATGCTCTTTTTGACAGCATACCAATTTTGCTGCACTTATTTGTCCATATAAGGGAAATTGCTGATGGGACTCAGTTATTTCCCTGACTAGAGCCCATTTCTGGTATACAGTTGTTAGGTCATTTTATGGCCATTATTGCTACATTGTTTTTTAACATTCAGAAACAAATACATTGAATAACCTCTTTGAGGTCTGTCTTTGTGAAATTTGGTTTTCCTTCAGTAATGGTAATGGGAACTGCAAACAGAGCCCTGTTGAATAATCAGATTCCATAGAAATGCTCTGGCTTTATTGTTTCTTGTACCATAAGCCCATGGAAACAAATTATTACGTTATTACTGGTTTTATTCTATTTATTTGGGAAAGTCAATATGTGTAAAAGGCAAAAATTACTTCAAAAAGTCTTTTATGTGGTCATTTTTATAGTAAAATCCAAATAGTACATTGAGGAGAGATGCCAACATCATCAGTATATAGTTCATCTAGTTAAAACAGATTTTAAACAAGGAGGCCATCATTATTCCTTTTCATTTAGTCCCTGAACATTACTGTCCCCACAATCTGTATATGGTTTGTTATCCTTAGGCAGGATAGGTAGTGGAGAATTCCCCTGCCCCTGTCAGTGCTGCTGTAAAAGGTGAAGCCTTCTCATATGCTCTGAGTGTGTCCTTTGTAGGGAGCTGTGACTCATGGCAGAAGCAAGATTTGTTTGCTGCTAGGTCTGTATTTCCTGCTGGGTAAGTACTGAGTTTTACAGTCTAATCCACATGCTGTGGTTCACTCCTGACTCTCATACACAGTTTCATCCAGCAGCACTTGAGGCAAGGCTTGCAGGCACCTGCAGGTACTGTGGGTGTTATAAGGCAAGAGTTTGGCTTCGTTCCACTCCCATTGTGTGCATGGTATAGGCTGCTCTACTCCACACAGGTGGTGGCTGGATGGGCCAGCTGCATTCTTCCTGGGATTCTTCCTGTTAAAGGGACAAGACAGGCTACTTGGTTCAGGGCTTTAGGCTGTTGGGGTTGGTTTTTCTTTTAAAGTGATTGTGAGGTTTGCTTTTACTCATTTTTATTTGCAACTACTCTATCAGATTGTTAATATTTAAAAACAATTTAGCAAAGGCTTATTTTAGAATTACTTAGATAGGGGATGAAACGGAAAAAAAGAAGAGAGATTGACAAATGTTTCACTGTAAGCAAGTTTGAAGCAGTTTACTATAATCACTTACTGACAATATTAAAGTTTAGCTTCTCATACTTTTCAGTCCTTTATCAGGGGATTTGACATTTGTGTAAGGTATCAGTAAGGACATAAGTACGTAGGTACACTTGCCTTTGTTGATGCCAAGGCATCATAATCCAGAAAATTTATGGCAGGATTTCAACTTCAGTATTGCCAGAAATAAAATTAATCCAAGGTGGCAGTGTCCTTTTTGAGAGTTCAAATCCTTCTTGGAACTGCTTTTCTCATTTCCTTCCCACTTTTTTTGCAACTAAGCATTTACCATCATTGGAAAAGGTTGTCTGTACTAGTATACCAAACTCAGTTTTTCTTTTCTTATTGGCTTGAAATTGAGGTTAACAAAGTTAATTCCAAGCAAGTAGTACATACAAAGAATGATTTTTGTCCCAAAGAACAGTACTGACTTGAACAGTATGGAAGTGCTGATGTTCTTGCTTTGTGCAAGAGCCCATAATGACGAAGTATTCTTGTCAGAGGATATAATGAAACTATAAATTGTTTTCATGACTGCTGTGGTATTTGGTCTCTTGCAGATCACATTCAGAAAGTATTTAGAGCCATGTCTTATGTCACTAACATCAGAAATAGAAATACATACTTTAGGATGAGCGGTGTCAAGTGATGGGTAATAAGAATCTGCTGATCAAACATCATGTTAAGTGAAAAAGTTACCTGAAAGTTCTAATAGGTAACATTGAGGATGACATGGACGTTATTCTTCCTTTCAATGGAGAAAGGCAATGAAGCAGATCAGACGAATGCAGAACAGCTAAGATTTGTGAGTTCTGCTTTGCTTAGTGCATGAGCCCTTCACATGAGAAGTGATGACTGCAGGGGAAGGCTCATCTCTGCCTTCCCTCCCCTTTTAGGTGTTTGCAGCATTCCTGCATTATTTGCCTTTTTTTTTCCCTCAAACCAGCCTGTGACCGTAGTATCACAGCATAATTAAGTTTCTTTTACGTGTGATGTTAGGGCATCACACTGTAATTATTTCATAGTCAAGGTAAATGTTGGTTATCATTCATGTAGCCCCTTCTGCTGTGCCATGGTCCCATTTTAGTGTCCAGTTGAGAGGCTGAGCCCAGAGGACATGGCTGGTAGTGGGGAGAAGGACAGCAGTGGGAAGTGAAGCTGGAACAATTGGTTGCTACCTGGGAGCTAGGTATTGTAAACACATGTAGAAAAAGGATTTTGCAAATGCTTCTTCCTTCTAGCAGCTTTGTCAAGGCTGCTGGGCAAATTGCAAGGTTCCTTATGCTATTGCATATAAGGAAAAGAATGAGAAACTCAAATTGGTAAAGTTTCTAAGTCACCATGGTCAGGTGAACATGTGACCTTACCAATGGATTTCAAGCTTTCTATACAAGATACCTTTCCCATGATTGTTATTAATAAGTTGACTTGTGTCAGACTTTGATCTTGTGCAGTCTTCCTCCAGCTTTTCAGAGAACATGAGCCTCTTGTACCCAGTAGTGGCTTGGGTAGAAATGGCTTGTTACATGTGTGGGTTTTTTCTTTTCTGCAGTATCTGGTGTGCAAAAGGAAACTCGAAAGTAAAAAGGAGGCATTGCTAATCCTTTCCAAAGAGCTGGACACCTGTCAGCAAGAAAGAGACCAGTACAAACTTATGGCCAACCAGCTGCGGGAACGACACCAGTCTCTGAAAAAGAAGTATCGGGAGCTGATTGTAGGTTGTTCTTTATGAAGACTTTATAACTGGGGGACAAAGGTGTGAACCTCAAAAAAAAATTGGATAGAAGTCCATAATGGCTGCTGTAAAAATGTTTAGGTACTTGTTTGCAGTAGTCCTGCAGTTGCACAGCCCTGCTCATATTATTACTCATTTGTTCTGCATTGATGAGGCAGTGCTTGTTATATAAGACACAGAAATGCAGTGCATGCTCTGAGGAAATTTGTTTCAGTGATAATTCCATTTAAAAACTGACTGTGGTATTATTATTCCACAGTAATTTAATGTACCAATATGAAAATGCAACACAAATTTGTAATGAACTGGTGTTCTAAAAATGTAAACAAATCTTCAACTTAAGAAATTTTTTTAAGTTGAAGTTAGTATTACTGGTATTAATCAGCAGTATTAAAAAAAATTGATAACATTTTAGTTAAAATACATGTTAGACAATTAGATTCACAGAATTTATATAGTTTCTGGTTTCAGAAATAAGGTGCCAATAAAATATATCTGTTTATTTGTAGGATGGGGATCCATCACTTCCACCTGAAAAGAGGAAACAGGTAGGAGTTTTTTTTCAGCTGATGTTATTTATCTGCTACAAAAGTACTTTGCAAAAGAATAAAAATATTAATTAAGAAATCTGGCAAAAAAGCAAGCATTTCTGAATATTGAAAAACTCAATCTTTAAATTGTGAAATTCTGCTTTTGTCTACACATTTCACTGTGAAATAGCTGAACTATAGAATATATGGCTATTGCTTTCATATTCATCTGAGACTGAAATTGGTCAGTGTACAGAGACTTGAGGTTGTTCTCCTTGCTGTTTATTCTTACTTAATGAGTCCTAAAATGGATTTGCGATAGGACTTTTCATACTTAAAAGTAAGCTGGGAATGCATTGCCTTCCTTCCCTAATTGTTAATTTATTGCTGTGAGTGCTGTTTTCCATTAAGTATTCTCCCAGGCCACTTGGACTCTATGAGTTATAAATGGTAAAACAAGGATAATTGCATTTTATGGTTCCCCTGAAAAACTTTTTGCCTGCTCACATACATTTTTGTTCCTGGATATCCACATAGTGTATCTCTGTTGTGGAATGTTGGTTGTCACATCTTAAAATTATCTTAATTTTTAGAGAAAAATGGCACCCAAAACTCATTGTGTGGAGCAGGGAGATGAGGAGAACCTAAAAGAGCAAAAATTATTGCTGTAATTGCTAGTTTTGGAAATCTTTTAACTATATTTAGAACATGGTCACTACATTCTGTTAATGGATCAGAAGTTTTACACATCACCCTTTCCCTGAGAGTTTGCTTGTACTTCTTGCTATTTGCTTAAAATTTTACAGCTTAGGGTTTTGGTTGCTTTAAACTAAACTTCCAGAGGCAATATAATTACTCCTTCAGGCACTTAAACAAATAGCTGCCAAGAAGTCAGTGGCTCAGTGTAGAATCATTTAGCTTCCTCATTATTTAGCATAATTTATTTGCAATTCTGTTATTTCAACAGAATTCTAATAAAACTTTATGACCAGATACAAGTTTGTGCATTCTGAGTGTTGCTGAGGAATATCCAGTTGAAAGAAAAAAACCAAAGCAGTGTATGGATCATTACAAAGATAAATAGGAAGGGAAATTTGCTGTCCTGTAGCTATTCTAATTCTAATTAATCTTTCATCTTTCTAAACAATTAAAACTGACAGTTGTTTCTAAAATACTAGCCAAATTCAGTCTAAATTCAGAAGCTGTGATTGTATTAAGTATTGGCAGTTTTTCTTACCAGGGCAAATGCCTGGAAAACCTCTAATAATCTGCCTAGGAGTACTTTTTTTTTTCCTGAGGAAGTTATGTATTCATGCTAGGTAGCAGTGAAAGAAAGGAAATGGGGTCACTGATAGGTTCCCCCCTAGAACAATATATATGTTAGGTTGTACAGTAGTAGACTGTTAGTGTACTTCTTGAGTCTTCTTTTTCCTGAGAAATATCTGTAGCATACAAGGTGGATAAACTAGAGTAGTTAGTGCAACCTTTCTGAAGAAAAGTATAGTTTGGCTTTGAGAAATGCATCAGAGAATAATAAAAGAAAGTTATGAATATTTTTCCATTATTACCATACATACATTTCTTTACATTTTCTCACCTAAGAAAGAGTGAAGTTCTCTTTCTCTTTTGTGCTTCTTCCATTCCCTTTTTTCCTGGAACCCTAGATGTGTGCTAGAAGAAGTTGTGACCTCAGTCACTTTATGAAAGGAGACCCTGATCCTCCAATGAATTCTGCACGACACAAAAGTGCATATTGTTCGCATGGTCAGAAATTAGATGAAAACACAATATCCTTAGCAATTTGCTGTCTGTTGCAATGGTTTACTACGACTGGGAAATTATTGCTTATTATTGAAATTTCAGTCTAGAACCTTAAATGTAATAGGTTGGTTGGAATTGCTACTGTCTTCTTCTTGTCTTCATTTTTCCCCTCTATTATCAATTATGTTTGGTGATTGCTTAAAATGTCTTGTTTTCCACCATGCCTTCTCATCCTGTTTTCCAGCACAGAATTTTCATGGTTTTTATGGAAATATAATGTAACCAGACGTTTTCTGTCAGCAAGCAGCTAACTCAAAATNATATGATGATGACTCTATCCAAAGATTGCTCTGTGTGTATCGCCTTCTGCTAACCAGTAGAACAGAAAATGAGAAATGGTGCTATGGAAAGCTCTATTTCTACTGTAGATGTTTCACCACTAGTAGTGTTCGGAGCTTGTGAGCTGTCAATGCTTTCCTGGTCCCTCATGAAACACTCTGAAATGATGTGGTTGAAGGTAGTTTTATAATGTCTTATGGTGTCAGGTGCAGAATAATTTTTGGCTAAGTAATGGAGGGGTGAAATGTTTCAGGACAATAGGAATTAGGAAGACTGTGTTTTATGTTAAAATTCAGTC
>VZTT01002593.1:3771-62069 GCA_013400855.1 Buphagus erythrorhynchus
TGTATGGGGCTATTCAGATGGACTTTGAGGAACAGTTTAAAAAACTTTCAGATTGACAATAGTCATAAAGTGGCAAAACAAACAGCATATCACAGACAAAATATCAAATGTTTTATTCAAGGAAACACATGTTAACATTGGAATCATATCACCTGAATCTTTGTTATGTTTTCTGTGGAGCCTGTGAAAGTGACAAGGGACAAATCAGCCTGAAGACACAGCTGAAAGATTTTTTCCTTTTTCAAGGAGTGAAAAAAATTAAAATTCTTAAATAATCTACCACCTGATCATTTGCTAATGAGATCTGAATAAATTGCTTGGAGAAAAGAGGAACAAGTTACAAATGTTCTTACCAAAATCTAAAAGTGGGGATTGAATTGATAGGAAGATTTTGCAGAAAAAATACTTTTCCTAAAGATTTCACAGTTCACCATTTAAGTGGAGGTTGAGAAGCTATTTTAATGGTATTTTGAGACAGCTGATCAGGGGCAGGGAGCTGCTGTTAATTGTAAGGTCAACACCAAATTGGAATGGAGAGCATCGATGTAGCTTCATTTGATCATTATCCTTACTTTTTACCTTTTCCAGGAACATGGATTCTTGGTCTTGTAACAAAGCTCTTAATTTTGTAAACCATTTAGTAGTGAACGGTGAAGAATTACTCTTTTTTTTTCTCTATTTTTGTTTTTCCATAAAATGATTATAAAGCAAAAAAAAAAATGCAACAAGCAGAATAATTTTCAGGTTTTGGGGCAACTTTTTTTTGTGGTTTTTGGGTTTTTTTTTTAATAAGGAGTATTTTAGATGAGACCTCAGGAAACCTGTAACTCACTTCATGTGTCTGTAGTCTGTATTGCTAAAGCTACTTGTGACCTTTCTTTATATAGCTGTCTATACACTTAGGCATAGTTATGATCAAGAGAACATCCTAGTGTCATGATGGACTTCACCATAGGGCAGGCAAGATCTCCCAGGCCCTCTTGTGTAAGCTCTCTAACAGAGCATTTCTATCTCTGAGTGCAGTCACTTCAATGTTAGTGTTATTTAAATAATAAAATACCCAGTCTATTTCATTATGCTTTCATTTCTCATATTTTGATCATTTTTCTATTCCAGCCCACCTCCTACTTAGTCTAGACTCTACTGTACTTCTTAAAAATATCATCTGCCCTTTCTGTGGATGCTAGCTCTTCTCCTTTGTCATAGATTTTCAGTTTATTTATTCGTATTTTGAATATAAATGGATTGAGATCATGGTATTCTCAAAGAAATTTTTCTTCACCTCTTGTGTGTATGCTTGTGTTGTAGATTGTTGTAGAAAGGTATTGGGGCTCACATCAATTAAGTAACTTGGTTAACATCCTCTGTAGTCTAGGTTCTTTGACAATTTATGCTCAGTGAAAGTTTATGTGTGCAAAACGCTAAGCCTATAACTAAGCCTTGTAGCATTTCTCTTCAGATCTGGTGCTAAATATTTGCAGAACTGAATCTTGAACTTGCACAATACTACCTTTGAAGAAGAAATTGTAATATGATTACTTCTCAAACATCTGAACATAAGTGCTATTATAAGAATATGAAAACATTTAGCTGAAAATCTGGGGTGACCAGAAGTTTACACGTTTACTGTCCTATGAAGTGTTCTAGGGAAAAGAAAACAACAACTTTTCCAGTATTTAAGGTATAGCTTGTGTTTTATTCTACCACCAGATACTGAAATCAGTTTTGCAGTCTTCACAGTCTTTATTATATTTCCTTGTAGAGCAAAAGCGGTGTTGTAGAGATACCAGTAAAATTTAACGTAATGCAATATAAAGGATTTAGCTGAAAAGCTAAGGTAATCATTAACAGAGGAGTAAATTAGTTTTTAGCATGTAGTGTAAAACAGGTTTTTTGTGCTGTTCTGCTTGAAAATGGCTACGATTTTCTCCTCTGAGAATGCTTAAAAGCTATATGAAATTTCAAGCTTTCCCTAGAAGGCACAATAGATATCACACGGTTGATGCAATTATAAATATAGATTTAATAGCAATATTAACTTCAGTTTTATAATGTGGGTACTGTATTGTCTAAGATGTTTCTAGTATTTTGTAATTTAACTATGAATGCTTGGATTGACAAACATACTCAGGAAAGGTTTCATGCACTTTTTTAATATACTATCAGCATGGATCTAAGCACAACAGAATTGTTCAAGGAGTTAATTCTCATTAACCCTTTCAACCACCAGATGTGTTTCTATCCTATTTTGTATTTGATATCTGTGTGCTATGGTGATTTAATAGACATGCATTAGATGTGGTATGAGACTCCAGCTTGCATGAATTGCCTTGTGTATATATATCAATTTCTAAGATATTAAAATTGTCTAAATAATCTAAATGTATTAACAATTTATTGCAATTACATTTTGCAGTTTGTTGTTGCAAAGGTTGTGTTTTCATTGGTAATCTTTATTTTGCATTTTAAATAGGTACCTGATATAGTTTAAAAACATGGGAAATGTCATTCTAATGACCTGGCTTATTAAACATATAATACACTTTTTATTCCATGCCCCAATCCTTGAATGTTTGGAAGAGACTGTTTTCAAATGTTTCAAGAAGACTTATTTTCTCACTTTGAAAAAACCCTGTTCTTACTGCAGCTGGTTTTAGAAGAAGCTTTCGTCTTAGCAGAAAAGATAAAAAAACAAACAAGTCCATGTATGAGTGCAAGAAGAGTGATCAGTATGATACAGCAGATATCCCAACCTATGAAGAAGTTGCAAAATATAGACGACAACCCAATGACAAATACAGGCTTGTTATTTTGGTTGGTAAGTTATTTTCTTTATTTTTGACCTGGTAAAACAGAGACCTGCTGATCAGCACGATGCTCACCAGAAAGTCATTTAGACTGGAAGGGATCTCAGGAATTCACCTGGTCCAGCCTCCCACTGAGTGAGATTAACACCAGGTACCGAGCAGGTTGCTGATGGCAGCAACTTTAGGAACCAATCTTCCTTAAAGACCTATCATGTCTTCTGTCTTGGCTCACACCTCAGTAAAGTGGTGGCCTCCACTTTCTGGTGAGTGTCAGAAGGGTGCTGGTTGGTCCCCCTGAAGACATCTCTTCCCCCAGTTAGGCAAGCCCAATGCCCTCAGTCTCTCTTACAGGTCACATGGTTGAACTCCTGACTATCTTCAAGGCCCTCTGATTTCTTTGATCCAGTTTATCAACAGTATTTTAGTGTAGGGCTTGTTGTGGACAGAGTATTCCTCACAAGGGTCTGACAAGTGCTGAGTGAAGGGGAAGAATCATTCCCCTCTGTCTCTGGGCCAGGCTCTGGTTGATACACCCCAGTCTCGTTACCCTCCATTGCTGCCAGCAAGCACTGGGGACTCATGCTTTGTTCTGCCCACCTGAACCCCAAGGTCCTTGTCATCCAGCCAGTCAATCCCCATCCCCAATCTGTAATGCAGAACTTTGTCCTCATCAAATTTCACTAAGTTGTGCCAGCCAATACCTGGAGCTCTCTGGATGGAAGCCCTGCCCTTGAGCAAGTCACTTGTGTCACCCATCTTGCCATGGCCAAGTTTTGTGAGGGCCTACTTTGTGTCATTGGTATGGATGTGAAACAGAGGATGTCCCAGGAAACTCCCCTTATAATGAGTTGTAGAGCACAGACCGGTTACCTCTTCTGTTTGAACATGCTCCAGTTTTTCACCTGTCTAGAATTCCACCTTTCTAGACAGGATGTCCCAGCTTGCATATAAGGATGCTTCAGGAGATTGTGTTTAAAGCTTTCCTAAACCATGGAGAGCTGACATTAAAATACAGCTATCGTGCTTACAAATCTGAACGCAGCAGTCAAGCTTTACTAAAACTCAAAAGAATTATATTGATATTCCATGCTTTGAGATCAATCAATATGTCTATGTGGAAAAAAAAAAAAAAAGAAAAAAAGAACAGGATAAATGCCTGAGGTCAATGAAGACAGACAATAAAAGTGGAAAGAAACAAAACCACCTACTGCATTAGAAAAAGTAAATGGACAAATAGTAAGAAAGGTGGATGCAAGGTGGAACTCTGTAGGCCAAGGATGAATGTAAGCATAGCTGCAGAAGACTTAACATATTATCCTTAGTCAGCTTTCTGTTCTATAATCTGTCACTGCCATGGCTTCCTCACAGCATTTATTATGTAATCAAAATGCATTGCTCCAGTCTCCTGAAAAGAGAGAAAGTGCATTATCTTAAGTTTTTCAAAGGTAACAATTAGAATACCAATGAGTAATGAGTAACCATTGCTATGAGTGAGTAATGTCTCATTGATTAGTGTTTCCTTGGCAGTAACACACAGGCTGATGCTTCATTAGTAGAATTTCCTCCATTCTGAAAGCAGCAGAGCAGAGAAATATGACCCTCTGTCAGGGACTGTTAGGAACTGTTGAGTAGCTGTGTTTTTATATTGCTCATATCCAAGGGAACATTAAATTGAGTTTTTAATAAACAGTTTTGTCACTCTCCAGCACTAAAATTCAGCCACCTACTAGTGTGATCACTGTGAGATTGTGGATTATATACAACAATTAATAACATGGTTGAGTTGATTTTACAGTTACATCAACAGAGTGTAGTGCAAAAGTGTGATAAGTAGACTTTTTATAACAAATTGCATATGTCTGATCTAAGGAATGCCTAGAGATTCCATTTGATTTTTATTGTAATAAATCAAATGAAGAAAGAGTGCTTTTTCAGTAACAAAAGCAATTCAGAAATTTATTGCGTACTTCAGTAATTCTAATGTTTTTTCTCTGGATATTAAGAGCAGCTTAAGTCTGGCCAATACCATAAAAATGTCTTGGGCAAAATGTGGAAAAACTAGCAGAGCTAAGCAATACAGGTATAGTAGAAGCGAACACATTTTAAAAGCTTTTTGTGTGCCAGTAGCAGTGTTCCATATAATACGTCGAATATAATTTGTATAGTAGTACCAGGAAAAAAAGTGACATATAATTAATTTATAGCTGTAATTGGTGGAGGCACTAGATGTCTGTTGTGTTATGCTAGGTCTAAATATATAATTTACTGTTTAAAAGGGGACATTCAGGTTTGGTTTTGCCTTTTTTTAAGGGGAGGGAGTTTGAAAATTTTGAAATATATTTCACTTCATTTTGAATTGGTCTAGTCTAATTTAAAGAACATAAATTGCACACACAGTAATCTCAGTGCCCTGTTGTGTGATACACACTGCTCTCAGGTTCAGCTCAGTGTACCAGTTTGTCAAGATTTTACCTTGTCTGCAAATGTAAGTTCATTAATAAAGCCCTGCAAATCCTTGGGGCTAAAATAGCATCATCTGAAGCAGTAATGATACAAACATTTCTGTGTGCTTTTAATTGTTAGGATTGTGATGAGTCTGCTAAAATCAAAATTATCCAATATTATGTCATCAGTCTGCTTTTAGTAACTTAGTGTTCCCAAACTGCCAAGAAATCCTTAAAGTCTTCCATCACAAATATTGCCTGCATCCTAAGTGTTACATACCTCACAGCCCTATCAGACGAAGGTAGAATATTTTAATATGACATGTATTTAGATACTAGAATTTTCACTTATATTAATGAGGGAAAGTCCTGCTCACAAAGTCTTCTGCTGTAGTTCATTTTAAGAGCCAGAGTAGCATATATTTTATTTCCTTAGAGATATAATGAATGTGCTACATGCAATAACTTTATCTGGCATAGTTTCAGCTGAGTCAGAGCTTTCTGAAGGGGCAGGATAGAGTGAAGTTATCAGTAACAAACCATGAGCACTTATCCCCCAGAACACACACTGTTCTGTGAATGCAGTATGATCACCAGAGGTGTGCAAAGCCTTCCAGGTGCTGTGGTCTCCCATGGTGATGCCTCTATCCAAAGTGGGCAGTGGTGGAAGCAAGGACCAGAGGTGTGTAACCATAAAGGAGAAGTTGTTATTGGTGTCTGACATGATCAGAAAAACCTCTGTCTCTGACTGAGAGAGAGAGAGTATTTCTGCCAGTATTTCCCACAAAGATGTGCTTCTGGTCACTACTGAGAAGAAAAAGAATCTGGGACTGGAAAAGCTCTCTCTTTGTTGTATTGCTTTGATTTTTTTTTTAATCCATCACCTCTGGTTTTATCATGAAGGAGTTATGATGAGGCCAGGTCTATTTCAGAGCAAAGGAGGATGAAATGAAAGGCTCTTTTAACTCTCCACATCTCCTGACTTAGCTTTAACATGTTCAGTAGTGGCTTGCAGAGTCTTAATTTATCTACAGCAGTAGTGCAGGAAAATAGCCTACCATGGCCATGCTACTTCCAGTAAACTAACTGGACAATGAAGAAAGAGACCTATAATTGCTATCTGCATTAAAAGATCCTGGTTGAAGGCATGGGAAGGTCAGCAAGGCTCAGGAACAAATACATAGGATGTAACAGAGTGCCTACCATGGCCATGAAAACACCAGTATGAACTCACTGATCCTACTTCATTGAACAGCAGATCTTGAAGTACACTCCCACTGCTTGTTAAAATGTACTGAAACACAAAATAATGAGGTTCTCCTTTCTTACCACACCGAGCTGCAGTCAGACATGCATGTGCAGTCATTGCATTATAGTGTACTAGGAGCTGAACCACAGAGCCTCTCTCAAGGCAGGTCTCCTACTGGGTTCTTGTGAGCAGGGATATTGTCATCTAACTCACAAAATCTGTTCTTAAAGACCACTTTCCTTTTCTTTCAAAAAGACTACTAGGAGTTCATTATATGTCTATGGGTGAAGAATGGCTTGTTGGCTTAACTCTCCTGAGATCTAAACTTACAGTTTTTTCAGTTTTCTTCAGACACTTCAAAATTAGTGCAAGTTTTAATGATTGGTAGTTTAATTCTGCAGATGTCTCTCAATAAAGTGAGGTAGGCACTGCAGTCCTTCCACTTGTGCAGGATTTGACCATTAACATGATTTAACATACAACAGCAAACAACACAAATGTTCCTTTAAAAAAGTAAGCAAAGCATCTCTAAATCTGTCAGCATAACTGTAAATATTGCTGCCTGGGGTGATTTTATGGTAAACCAAAACTACACTACAGCCATAGATCCTGCATACCTTATATTTGACTATAAGAATCAGGATTATCCTTTTAAATCCTGACATTTTATTCTCTTTTTGAGTTCAAATTGTGTTCAGATTCATAGATATTAGAAACTGGCATCTTTCTCTGCTGCATCAAAATGAAAAGAATATTTAGAAGGGAGCTATATATTACCCTTGGGAGAGGAAATATAAAAATGCACATAATGGATGGCTTTGCTGTGCTGGAATCAGCCTTCAGTGTCCATAAGCTACAGTTATGAGAACTCTGTGAAGACAGCACTGAAAAAGAAGAATCTACACCTTTTAGTAGTTCAATTTAAAGATGATTTTAAAATGTTAATCTGGAAGGGGAGACAGTAGTAGTGACATTGTGGTCTGGAAACAGAGTTAAGCTGTGTTTCCAAAGCATGTGTTGAAGGAAGTGAATCCTGGACTCTTTAGATATATAAATAGAGCTAAAAGCATACTGTTGATTTGACAGCATGTAAAATAAGGAAATAATATTTGTGTGGATTTGATGGGAAAGAATTTTGCTGAAAAGTAATAGAGTGATTTTTATAAACTGAATTCCTTTTGGTTTGGTTTACTTTGCTAGGATATATTAAGAGTTTTAATTACTTTTCCTATGAAAGTTCATATTTGCCTTAAATAGCTAAACTATTATAAAAAGGAAAAAATTAAATTATAACAAAAATAATGCCATTATCTACATAACACACTGCTGTCCTCTGCAGACATGCACCAGTAGAGGCTGCTGTACACCATATTAAATAAACATTTATACATACTGATAGATTAATTTACAGGAAGGTCAGAGATGGAACTTGAAATGTAGTTGTGTGTTTAACTAATGTGAAGACATAGAAAAGTTAAATGTAGAAGTGCTAAGATTTTACAGCAGGACCATAGCCTAGGGGTAGCAGTAAAGTAGCAAGCACTTGCTTTTCATCATGATGTATTTCAACTCCAGACAGGGTGTATGGTCATTTTTACTTATAGGCACCTGAAGGTACTGAAGCATCAGTCTGTTTTTGGACTCTGACTAGTAAGTAGCGGTTACAACACTATTTTATTGAACTGTTTATTAGGTTTTGTAGTTAAAATGTTTAAAATGTCTTTGTTAAGAAGCGCTTCATATATAAATGTGCCACTTTTACTAGATGTGCAAGAATTTTCCTTTAAACCACAGGTATTATGCTTGTATTATTTGGGATATGGTTCCAATGACTCATTCTCCTTTGCCTTCTGCTGTTGACCTGGCTCTGTAGAAGTGAAGGCTCCCCACTGTCAGAAACGTAAGAACATGCAGAGCTGAGCTCCCTTTGCTGGCTCACACAGCACAATGGTCCTGTCACCAAAGTGTCACTGGCTGGAGCCCTGCATGAAGGGCTCCTGGGGACAGGCAGTGAGTGCCTGTGGAGCCTTTGAGACCTCACAGGACAGAGTGCCCTCACAGAGACCTAAGGCACCACTGGCAAACAGCTAAGAATTAGGGGCAACTTGAAAGCCAAGAGGAACATCTTGCTCAATAGCTTCTAGTACAGCACTACTCAAGTGGAGGTGGAGAAGGGTCAAAAAAATTCCATGCAGTCTTTGTTTCTTCCTGCCATCCTCTTTCCAAGAGTGGTCTCTGGCAGTCGCATGAAGAAGGAAACATTTGCTTTGGACCTGTTCAGACAGCAGGCAGGAGACAAGCACAGTTTAAAAGAAAATCAACAACAAAGAAAGAAACCCAAACATCCCAAATGGGTTGTGACCTGGCAAGTGCTGCCCTTCCTTCCTCTCTCCATGCAATGCCACCCTCATGCTGTCGAAAGGTGGATGGTGACAGCTACAGGCAACCAGGAGCTGGGCAGCGTTCCTGCCTGCAGCAGGGGCTGGAAGTTGCAGTGCTCCCAGGGCATGAGAAGGTGGAAGCAATTGTCCCCAGGGGCATCTGGTGCAGGCAAGGGATGCAGCAGCAGGAGGGAGTGAGGTCCTGCTGACACACACACAGAGTGCAGAGGCTTTGGGGGCACTTTGCACATGCCAGCTGGGGTCCTCTAATCTGCAAGTTGGGGGTATTCTGGCAAAATAAACAGCCAAACCAGTTTTTGTTCTGGAAAGATGCAGGTTAGGATGCAGGCATTTGTAGTAGGGCTGAGATGGAGGTGGGCACACACTGAGGGTAGTTGCTGCCGAAAAGAAAGTCAGCTTTGCTGGCAACTTTTTTTCACTGATATTTCCTCAGTAATAAAGTCAGAACAGAGTAGCTGCCAACTGCATCCCCTGAAATTTGTCAGCTCTATATATTCTAGCAGAGGCTGGAACCATGGGTGTTTCCAAATCACTGGTTAAAAGGCAGTAATGTCACAGCTATAGGCTATGTGGTCTTATTTTGGAACATACTTACACCTGAATACAAGAGACAACTGGCTTTGAGAAACAAGACAACTTTTTTCTTTCAGGTCCTGTAGGGGTTGGACTGAATGAACTTAAACGGAAGTTGCTAATCAGTGATACACAGCACTATGGGGTAACAGTGCCACGTAAGTAAAAATGCACTTCTGCTCTCTGATGATAGACTTGCATTATTGGCCTTTATTATTGGATTAACTTTAAGGCACTTTAAAATCTGGGTCTCTAAATGCATGCTTGGCATCCAAATTACTTTTCTAATTTTTAAAAGTGCTGCTGCAGTTCTGTATTAAATAGCGTTGATTAAACTGATAGAGCTTTTTGGCTCAGAGGCATTGCAGTACACTGTCAGTACAAGTTTAGCATAATTGATATCAGTGAGGTTTGGTAAATGAAACTCAGTTGAAGAACACCCTGGATTTGGCTGTAAAGCAGTGAAATGTACTCTGTTACCAATGCTTCCATTCAGCAAACTGGCCTTTATCTGTTAGGCTGAAAAATGAAGATTGATGATAAACAGTTTAATCCAGTGAATAAATTAATTAAATCCCTTTGATTAGCTTTAGAATAGTTGATTTGGGGATGTTTTATCCTCTGTCCCTCTCTGACAAAGTAGTGTGATTTTTATAAAATTGAGTAAAATGGTGTTTTATTAACTTCTACAATACTTTACTGAATTTTCTTTAATATGGAGAACTCAACAGCTTTAGACTTTGATTTCTTGGTTTGCTTTCTACTTGTACCTTCTATAGGAGTCCTTCAAAAATACGACTCCAACATTCTGAATTTGGGAGATTCTGTCACAGGTTTTTTGCAAGTGCAGATATTCTGTGAAGTGTATATGTATTAATGAATTTGCTAAGTAAAAAAATTAATGCATTTAGTTTGGCAAGTCATTTCTTTTGCATATATTTGCTTCAGCTGGGTATTGAAAGCAACAACAACAGAAAAGCTAGATGTTCCCAAAATATTTAACACATTGAAGTATATGCAATCATTTGCCCAAAAATATTTCTCTGAAAGTTTCTCTAAAAGTATTCATCAACTTGCCTTCTCTCTTTTCTCTTCCAAATTTGTGGTTATAAGTTAAAACAAACATGTAAAGGAATCCTTCTCACGAAATTCAGTAAGTCAGGACTTGGAGAGAGAACTGGGGTTCCTGTCTTGGAAATGTTCCCACTGTGTCAGCCTAAGAAGAAAAGTGATATATCAAATAGCATTTAAGACTGTGTTGCTGCAAGCAGGTTTTGTATGTCCATATGTGATGAAGAGTACATGATGCTGTAGTATTCAACTTGTTCGAAATAGGATGTTTTAATGAGTGCATTGAGTGACAACCCCACAAATAAGTTTCAATTAGAAGCAAAACCCTTATGCCTACCTGGGGGAAAGTAAGAAGTGCAAATAATACAAGGCTACTAAAAAAAAACAGAATTCTATTTTGATCACCAGACAAAGAAAAGCACTAAAACATAAAGTTCACAACCTATTTTTTTATTACCATGCTTCACATACCATAGCTACAAGAGTTGTTAATGAACATAACATTTTATAAATCAGGATGGTGTGCTTTCTTTCCCTTTATGGTCTCATATGCTAATAAGTTTAACAAGAGGCAAGGCTGGGGTAATTGTTATGGACTGCTGTTTTTTTTATTATTCAGCTGTCCTCATTTTATTGGATTTTTCCACTATTTAATAAAAAATGATAACTGATACTTGTCCAATAGTTTTTTTCCTGCTTTTCCTGCATGCATTTAAAACTCAATCCTGTCATGTGCTTGTGTGCTGCCTACCAGATCCAGGGCAGCCTTATGTGCTTCAGAAGTGAGGGAAGTGCTATGCTTAGTATTGCACAAAGAGTTTGTGCTTTTCCATTTTTCCTGAACTGGTTTGAATTATATTGTTTTGTGCATATTTTCCTTTTTTTTTTTATGTGATGAAACTGCAGACACTACCCGTCCAAGGAGAAGCCAAGAAAGTGATGGTGTCGAATACATTTTCATTTCCAAGCACTTGTTTGAGACAGATGTACAGAATAACAAGTATGTTGAAGAGACTTTTAACTAGAACTGCAGTTAAAACAATGGTTTATTATAAAATGGATCTGGTTGTTATTTTAGATAATAAGTCGAAGTGGATATAAGTTGCAGTGATTTGAAGATGTGTTAAAATTACATTTTGTTATATAAGCAGCTGGGGAAAAACACAGAGTAAAAAGAAAGGAGTATGTGCAAACACAACAGTTTCTAAGCTTATAAGTAGTTTCAGTACCTCAACTCCTCAAGGAGACACTGAAATCATTGGTGCTTGGGATGGGGGAACATTCTTTTAACAGAGCATCTTCTGTCATAGCAGTAAAGCATTGCAGCTCTAGGGAAGGGGGGCTGTGGTGGTGCTGCAGACGTGCCTGAGTCAATGTTTGCATAGTTCTGCTCTCTTTCAGGCCAGGCACTTCCTCTGCTTTTGAATTTAGAGATCTACAGTGAAGCCCCTGCCTGTACACCCTCCAGAAAGTAAACTAAAATGAAGAGACAATGGTAGCATCGTGCTCTCCAGCAGCCTGTAAAATTCTGTAGCTTGTAATTCTGTCCCAGTTTCAGAGGGCAAAAGTGTATTAGACACAAAGCTGTGGGTTTTATTGAAACTTCAAACTGTGCTTTGCTTTTCTGGCAAATAGTGCTTATACTTTTATAGCAAATAACCAGCCGCCTTGGTTCCACCAGCGCCGTCATCACTCCTCCTCTTCTGAGACAGAGAATTTGGATATTCTGTAGTGTGCAATGAAATTTCAGTAGTTTCTATTGTTTAGCTTATCCACTGTTTTATTACATTGCATTAGTTCAGAAAAAGAGGTGATGGAAAACATTAGTGGGCTGTTGGACTACAGTGCTTTTTTCTCTTTAACTGTAATACAAGCAGGTGTTACTGATTTGAAAGCAGTAAAGTAGAAGATTTCTTAAAATTGACATGCTGAAGTACTTGACAGCATTTCCTTTATAAAACACAGTAGAACTCTCATGTAAAGTAAAATATTTTTGCTCCTGAATTAAATCTTATAAAACAAACTAGTAAGTTTTTTTTCTGGAGAAAATGGAAATTATTCCAGTTGTTTTCACCTTCTGCCACAGGTTTATCGAGTATGGCGAGTATAAGAACAACTACTATGGTACAAGTTTAGACTCTGTTCGATCAGTTCTAGCTAAAAACAAAGTTTGTTTGTTGGATGTGCAACCTCATGTAAGTAAGCATGTTTTCTGAACTCTTGTTCTTCCCCATATTGCATTTTGGAATTCTGGGAAAAAATATTTCTAAAAAGGTGTACTTTATCCCACACGGAACGACTGTTGAGTGGATTTGCTGGCTACCTCTATATCAGCAAGGCTCTCTGAAAAGAGATAAATACACAGCCAGTAAATAAAGGAATTGGAAGTCTGCAGCATAATACCAAAGATTTAATTACAGAATGCTCCTATATTTCCATTTATCTTTCTGTTAGTTTGGGCAAGAGATTGTCTCTGAAACTTTAATTTCAGAATAGTTTTGCGTTATCACTGAGTCCAGCAACTCTATCTCACGTTTCACTAGACTGTTCATGCCAAGGTTTCCATGCAGGGTGGACATGAGTCAAGGAATGCACTAAATGTGATGTTGGCTACATAATTGTTAAGAATATTCCTCTCTAAACCATTTTTTCTTGCACTGACCTTATCTTTCAACCCCGCTGAACAGCTCTACTGGGAATTTTTTGCTCCCAATAATCACAGTGCTTCTAGGAGCTGGACTAGTTTGTTTAAACCAAGCCAAAGCATCTCTTCTCCAAGGGTGGCCAATGTATGGCTTCTGAACCCTGGCAGCTTGTGCGCAGCTCCCAGGGCAGTTTTGGATGTGGAGCTGTGCCCTGGGAGCAGGACAGGGGCTGCACTGGCAGAGGAGTGGCCAGGGAAGCCATAGCCTGTGCCAGAGGAGGAGGAGAGCTGATCAGACCATTGCCTGTCCCACATAGCCCTGTGTTCCTGCAAAGCACTAAGTTCGCTTGGGGACCCAAGCTTGTGAACCATTCTGGGATCCCGCTGTCTGACATGGGATTTTCCTGTGGACTGTGGCAGTGTGGAGAGGATAGAAAGCTTCTGACCATCTACCCTGTGCTGCAACTGAATCATAGACCTGCCTCTAACACCACACATAGCTCACTGAGGAAAAATGAACAGCAGAGAGTTGTGTGGTGGGCACACATTACTGAAGAGAAAAATAATTTCCCTTTTGTGAACAAGTGTCACAGACACCTCTTTCTGCTAATTTTCATGGGTACAAAAAGATATGGTTACATTCTTGGTAAAATGGGTCGAACATTTCCTCCTCCCCTGAATACCTGCTGTTCCCCTCCATTCTCTCATGGCCAGTGGCACCAGTGTGCACAACTCAAGCTTTGCCAGACTTCATGGGGTTTACCAGCAGTCGTGTGGAAATCAAGACCAATGGTCACCTTTGGAGAAAGGGTTTTCCTACCATTCTGAAAATTCTCTGTACATGAATCTGTGCTGGTCAGCAGAGCAGGATGGCAGTAAATGAAAAATACCTGCCTAGAAATGCTTTATGGGTTTATTATGGTCACTGGGGAGTTTTTTTTATTATAGTAAATTCAATTGTGCAAAATAAACTAATTAATTAAAATCTTTCCTCTTCCCAGACAGTGAAACACTTGCGGACATATGAGTTTAAACCATTTGTTATATTTATAAAACCTCCATCACTTGACCGTTTGAGAGAAACCAGAAAAAATGCCAAGATTATTTCAAGTAAAGATGATAAGGGAACTGCAAAACCCTTTACAGTAAGTATAATTAGACATGGTAAAACGTGAGAACGTGTTAAGAGATTTGTTGTAGCAGTTTACCTGGAAAGTAAAGGTGATCAGTGGTTCTTATAGACAACACTTGTCAGGGCTTACACGAGCATCTTGCTGTTTCTCAACCTCTCTCACATTACACATTTACTGTGGTGTTTTCATTGTTTGATATGCTCATGGATATTTACAGTTTCCATGCTCCTCTGACTATATGTCATTAAAGAACCCCCGCAGTGCAAGCATATCTTTATAAGAGATAATGCTGTGGATTTCCTTTAAAAATTTTGCACCTGGGCTTAGATGTTTGTATTCAAATATAAGAATTTATTTGTTTTATAAACTGTATTAAGGGGTCTAAATTTAGAGGAAAATGCAAATATAAAGAACCAATTGAAAAAGTAAATGCTACTTTAATAAAAAGCCCATATTTGTGGATAAGAGAAATAGAGGGCTTTTAAAATGTTATAGGAAAATGAACATTGTAAGAAAGAAGAGATAACTAAGCAAGGAACAAATGCTGGTTTTTGACAACTGTCAGAAAAAAATTTAGATTACCTAATATTAACGTACTTGCTTCCTTGTAATATAATGAAATAATAATTTAATTGAGTCTTCAGCAAAGTTGATCATCATTTGACTGTTTTGCTGTATTTACAGTGTGTATTATTTTTCCTCATTCAGTGTTACTGAAGATTGTTTAGGTTTTGTTTCAAAGTGAATCACGGATATAGTCACAGACTGTATCTGTGTAGAATGTGCACTTGGAATAGTTTGGGAATTACATTCTGTAAGAAAATGTTGGTTTGTGGTGTATAAAAAGTAAGAGGAGTTTGTTCTTAAGAGCAACCTTCAGTCCATTGCTTAGTTAGGACAGGTTTCATCTCTCAAAGTAATTTAAACAGATTACTAAGATTTGTTTCTCTCCCAAAACATGAAGAGAAATCTACTAAGCCAGATCGAACAATGCATAGAATGATGACTCCTACCAAGCTCTTAAAAGAAAAAGAACTGTGCTCTAATTCATGGCATGCTAATAGCAAGCTGAGATTAACATATTGAAACTTTAAATGTATCATCAAAGTAAACAGCTAGAAACATTTTCCACTGGTACTGCTAACAGAAAATGCCTCCGTAATTACTGTGCAGTGACTAATTGTGTCACTACAAAGGGAGAGATGAAAGAATTGCCTGTTGAGCTGAGTCAACTCATCAGAACACTCTCAGAGATCACTTGTAATGGTAATCTCTATTTTTTTTAATTAGAAGTACAGTTTCCATCTCCTGATGAGATAAGAAATAAGTGATTAGACCATGTATAATACAGGAAAAGTTTATGCAGTGTTGCTATGGACTGGCTGTGCACTGATTGTTATTGCACTGCTCTTACTAGGAAGAAGATTTTCACGAAATGATTAAATCTGCCCATGTGATGGAGAGCCAGTATGGCCACCTTTTTGACAAGGTGATAGTCAACGATGACCTTGCTACAGCTTACAGTGAGCTTAAAACAACTTTTGACAGGTTGGAGACTGAGACCTTCTGGGTTCCTGTCAGCTGGCTACACTCATAGTAACGTTTTAAGTAGACAAAACCTCTGCTGTTGTATCAGCATCTAAACCTTGGGCATGGTTAGGCTTTACTCGATGGCCATTTTCTTGGGAGGAGGGCTTTTAATTCTACTGAGCAGCAGGTATACTCTTCATGCACTTGGAACTGGTCTTGTTTTCCTGTGTCTTCAATTCTGCTGCCCACAGTTTGGGGCAGAACACTCAGATTAAACCAGAGGTTTACTGTGCTCCATAAAGTGAGCTAATATTAGTGTAGCAAAACTGCCAAACACCTCTGTATCATCATCTGTGTGTTTCCAAGGTGAGTGTTTTTAACATAGAGTTTGCAGAAGATACAAATTGGTGCTGGAGATCAGCACTTCAGTGGTTTTAAGCATAACTGTTCCCATAGAAGAGCACATCAGCACTTAGAAGTTATTGCCCTTTCAGTGCTTGAGAGAACTGAAACAGGCAAAAGTGACCAACATTTTTATGAGGAAGATACCATAGTTTTAATTATGTATCAATGTGTTTTTACTTTTCTAGATGTGAACCTTGTCTTACATGTACAAACTGATTTAGATATTCCTTTGCAATTCCATAATCAGGGAAAGAAAGATGTATTCAGTGGCTTAATAGTGAAACACTCAGCTGTGAGCATGCATGGATTGAAAATACTTTCACGCATGCTCCGTGGCACAACAAAGAAAAGTAATGGGAATAATTATTTAAATAGGAAAAAATGTGAGTTAGTTTGTATATAACTTCAAAGTCTCTGGGATTAAACTTCTGTAAAGTCAGTGGCAAAGTGATATGAATAGCAACAAAGTAGAGAGTAATTTTTTCCCCTTTAAATTGATTTTAAATCTTTCTGGCACACTTTAGAACAATTTTCCCATCAGAAATTTTCAAACAGCGAGAAAACCTTGGACATCTGAGAAGCAGTTGAAAGAGAATAATTCTTTTTATTGTTGAGATTGTAGTGATACCTTTTGGTAGTGCAACATGTATTTTGTCTCCACTCAAAAACAAATTAATGCTGTAGACTTCACTGTAAAAAACGTCCTTGTCACTGGTCAGGCAGTTGGAAACTCCATTTTAAGATTTGATGTCAGTGTAAGCAGATGTATATTAGAGGATGTATTTTTAATATAGATAATTTGGTATTTTTCTTTACTTACTACTGATATGCAGGAAATGAGTACAGATGTAAAGACCAAGTAACACCTGTGTGTTGTGTTGTGAATATGTCTTGTAAGTACAGAATGTGTATAGGAACTTGCTGACTTCAGATCATCCCATCTGTGGCATTCAAACAGGAAACCATTATTTCATGTTAATCTGTAAAGAGAATATAGCACTCTTGTTTAAAGAAAAAAGAATTTAGTGAAACTTTATATATTTATGAAAGGGTTGAAAAGGGATGTTAAGTTTTTAAATTTCTTGTCAATGTGATCATTTATTAAAGAGATTCTAAGTCTGTAATTTGAAACAGTCTCTGTAAATGGAGCTCAACATTCCATGTAAATATTTTATTTCAGTTCATATGCTGATAAAGTCATGAGGTTTTGCAGTTTTATTCTAAATGTGTATTTAATGTGCGGGCCATTGCATTTGGCTTAGAGTCTTATAAAACAAGTGAAATGCAAGAAACAACTGCAAAATCCCTGGGAGTCTGGAAATGTTTATGCAAGAGTTACAGATGTACAGTATGGATACCTGCTCTGCTTGAACAGTTCTACTGTAACTTCTGTCAAATTTCACCATTTTCCTGGTGGACTTCAACTTTTTTTGTAACATAAATAGGAATTTGTTGATTAAATTAATTGCATAGAGATTATCTGAGTTGAGAAAACATTTTCTATTTTTTTTTTTTAATTACTGAAAGTCAAACTATTTTTCAGGGGATACGGAATTCAGCGGGTCAGTTTGCCTCTGCCTGTGAGATGCCAAGTGCCTTCACCATCTCTTGAAATGGAGACGACACTCGGCATCTCTCAAGATTTTTGACAGGAGGGGCTTTAGTCCTCAGTAAAACACTATTGACATTGCTTCTAACCTGGGCTGTCTTGGAACACTAGGATACAGTCATGCTTGCATAAGGGACCTGCTTTTCTCCTTTTGAAGTAGATGCTAGAATAATCTGCAAACTCCCTGGTAGAGACAGTTCTGGCTGTCCTGCAGGCTGTTTTTCCTGTCTTTTTGAAATTAATTTAATTCCCATTCCTGGGTCAGTGTGGTCTGGAAGGATCTGTGCACAGCTCAGCTGTCCTGGGCAGCAGTAAGCAGTGGTGCTCTGCGGCGTTCCAGAGACACTGACCCTCTGATCCGCGGCACATCCTGGCAGGAATCTCCCAGGCCAATGGCTGCTTGCCCCGTCTCTGAGCCAGGAGCTAATTCCTGAATAGTAACACCTGCATAAGAAAAGGAATCTCAAAAACATAGATCCAACCAGCAGAGTAAAACGTGCACAGTCTTTGGCGAGTCAGAAATGTTTTTAATTACATTACTAAGTGCTCTTTAAAAATCAACATTATTGCATTGTTTAGCTTCAAAGGCTAAAACTCAAAGCCCTCCATGAGGCAGGCAGAGATGACAGTACGTGTAGGCAGAAAAAATACCTTAGTCAAACAGTTTCAACAGGACAGGAGCCTGCTTATCATGATGGATGCTGAGCCTGTGTGCTGAACTGTTTTGGGATACCAAGGGGAACAGGGGGGTGGATTGTTCCTGTGACTCCTAAGAATTTGGGAACGAAGACAACTAAACATGTTTCCAATATTCCACATATTCAAGTTGTGCTGTGTGGGTTTTTAGAGAAATGTATGTTTTGACAGTTAAGTCCAGATGTTTTTATTGTGTTCTAGCTGTTTGCTGTAGTCAAACAAAGGGTAGTATTTTTTAATATTGTACCAAGCTCTATACTTGAATTCACCATCAGGTCCTTGGTTGATGTCTTACCTGAAATCTGATCTTACCTTCTTATGCAAAACAATAAATTATTATATACCACTGAAGATGTTTTTTTCTTTATTCTAAATTGCACCATAACACCATATATAACCATAGACACATAGAATAGTTTATGTGGGAGGGGACCTCAAAGACCGTCTTGTTCCAACACCCATGGCATTGTCAGGAACACTTTTCACTCTGAGCCCTATCCCCCTTGAACACTGCCAGGGATGGGGCATCCACAATATCTCTGGACAACCTGTTTCAGTGTCTTACCTCCCTCACAGTAATGAATTTCTTCCTAATACCTAATTTTAAACCTGCCTTCCTTCGGCTTAAAGCCATTCCCCCTTGTTCTGTTGCTACATTGACTTGTAAAAGTCCCTCTCCAGCTCTCTTGTAATACCTTTAGGTACTGGAAGGTGCTATAAGGTCTCCTCAGAGCCTTCTCTTCTCCAGGATGAACAAAATTACTTTGAAAGGTAATATGCCTAAGTAGTAAGTTATTTCATGGGACTCTGTATTAACTTTAATGCTCCAATTATCTTAAATGGAAAAACAAAGCACCCTAAAATGAGGATAACTGCTCTTAATATTTCATTTTTGTTGCCAAACTCTTCTTCAGAATTGATGTTTACCCTTTCCTGTAGCCCACCCCATAATAAACCATTTTCTTTCTGGGGGGAAAAGCTTACATCAGTGGATCAAACTGAAATATCAGCTCGTCTGGGCTTGCAAATTTCAGAGTGTTTTCCGAGTTGTTGACTCGGAGTGTTTCACCAGACACAGAAACTTCTGGGCCACACACAAGTCCCATGGGAGGTTGTGCTCATCTGTAGGACTCGAAGAAAGTAATGCTTGAACTCAGTAACTTTTCTGCATTGTGTTATGCCTTTTCCAGGAAAAAAAAGTAGCCTAAAACATACTAGGATTAGAGAGAAGACTTTTAAGCGCCTTCTGTTTTGTTTCAGTGCACTATTCTGCATTTCCCACATGTACTTCAGTTCAGGTTTCGACTGTGTGAGAAGAATTTTTTCTTCGGGAAAGCTCATATTTAGCTTTTGTGAGACTGTTTCAAAGGATGAACAGTTTTTTCAGAGATTTGAAGTTAAACTTATAATCTAGTCTATTTTTGCTACTGCTCTCTCTACAGTCATTTCCCCACAGGATTAAGACTTTTTTTTGTATCAGTGCGTGAAGTTATTTGTACTTGAAATTTGCCCAAGATCCTTCTGCTCTCAGAGTCATTAAGTATTTATCATATATTACCATGATTAATGTATGATACCAAGCATTCAACAGAAAAATGTCTGAACACAAAATTAAAGGGAGACTGTAGGTGTATTTGTTGTTTAAGAATTCTGGTGCTAGATAACAGTTAAAGGTTTCAGCAGAAAAACACACAAAAACATTTGGAAACAGTTAAAGTCTGGTCTTAAAGTTTGTCTTATGTTAAATGGCAGTACAAATGAGAGAATTCAGAGTTCTAGACGGCTGGAGACTTTTCTCCTCTTGATATCTGTGTCTGAAATACAAGTTGGATTTTTGGAAGACTCTGTGGAATGATTTTACATCTCTATAATAAAATACTATGGTATTTTCTGTAGCTGAAATACAACATTTGAACAAAGAGGGTAAATCTATGTGATTATTGAGACTTTGTTTTGCTTCTGTTTCAGTTGTACACTTATGTCTATTTAAACAAATTTTTAAGGACTCAGTGGCAGAAGCTGCCAGCTACACATTTCAGTATGTGGATAAAAATATCCTCAGAATTTCCAAGAGGGTTCAAATGGCTCAAACAGTGTCTGAAAACTTGTTGATAAGAAATAGAGAAAATTAGGTCACAATTTCTTTTGTAATTAGATCTCTTTTCAGTAGCTGTATTAATATTCAGAACTTGAATATGCTAAAAAAACCCAGAAGGCATCCGATAATTTTAAAATGAAATTTAGATTTGTGTTTTAACAAAGATATTACATTACAAGCTTTCTATAAGATTATACACGGGCTCATAAAAACTTCGGGTATGTGTTTTAAAGGGAGGGTCTGTGGGTGTGGCAGAGATGAACTAAGAATGTTACAAATGCAAGTGCTACCCTGAAAATGCATCTTCAGTTTCATAAATCACTGAACAGGAGGTGAGAGACTTGGCTGCAAATGTGCTGCAGTTTCTGTTCCTTCCTTGGTAAACACAAATAAGCACCAGTAAATCCTCATTGGTAAACAAAGCGAAAATTGTCCAAATTATGGAGCTGAAATGTAGTATTCAGGAGGAGTACTCCAGATCCTGGTGATGCTGGCCAAGATGCTGCTTTACTTTCTTTTAACTTCATTAACTTTTGCAACAAGAGTACAGCAATCACAGCTCTAACTCAAAATGACCAAACTGTGTTTAGTCATTGCCAATTTCATTCTTTGTGTTCCTCTTCACCCTTGTAGAGTTTCAATTTAGTGATTCAGTCATAAAAGGAGGAGAAAAGGGACAATTAACTGATCTTGAAAAACAGACATCAAAAATTTGATACAAGGACGTTTTTTACCTCCTTCCCAATGGACACAGGAGTGGTGTGTTCCTGAAACAGAAGTGAAGAGCTAGTGTTTTTTCCAGATGGAGAGCACCTGAACAGTGTTTTGTCCCATGAAAGCAGAATTGCTCTGAGAGGTCCCTGTTTGATGCATGAAAGCAGCATGTGGTAAAAAAGACCAGGAGCAATTGTAAATTTTATGCAGCCAGTGTTGGCTTCAGGAGTTCTTGTTTAAGGCAATGGCCATTGGTGGCAGTTCTCCTTGTTTTCTGTGTGACCTCTGGACATTTCCTGGTGTGTCCTCTCCCTTTTGTAGATTTCCATTAGTGACTTGTTTTTAAGCAACTACAACTCCTTAAAATTGGTCTTAGGCAGTGACAGTAGTCATGTTTCATGATTAAGGCTAACATTCATGGTCGGGTAGTTGCCCAGATGTGAGCATGGGTTGAGACCATTCCACAGAGCTTTGCATGCCCTGTATAGTTTATACTTCCCCACTAAAAGTACTTTGATGCAATTTCTGGAGCCCTACCCCCAAAAACAGGCTGGCCTGTGTTAGGCACCAAATGAACATGGAACGAAGACGTAGTTCCAGGTTCAAAGGAGCTCACTAAAAGAAGTGGGAGAGATGGCAGAGCAGTGGGAAGGTGCAAGGAGATGCACTGAGCACAGCTCTTCCTACCAGCTGGCACAGAGGCACTGCTGGCCTAATGGGGCTGTCAGATCTAGGATTCAGCATCTCACAAGAGGATCAGGTGTTTGGAACTCCCTGGCAGGGCTTCAGCTCATGCTGGGCAGTGCCCAGGCACAGCTGAGGGCTCGCAGAAGCCTGACCCTGGCAGCCATGAAGCCAGCTGGACTGCAGGAGGGAATCAGCTGTGTGTATGAGCTGTGCTCTGCCTCCTTCCTGCAGAGCCAGGACGGCAGGGCTGGTCTTGGCCCATTTCCCTGCCTGGTGCCAATGGAGGCAGGAATGCTCCAAGTCACATGTGCAGTCCTGGCCACTACTGACTGTAAGGCACAAAAGGAGTTTTCTTGTTTGGTTGTGGTTTTTTTCATTGTTGTTGTTGAAAACTGGCTTGAAAGCTTTGTTATTATTGGTGCTATCTGGACAGTATGAAAGAGCAGCCTCACTTATTGGCCCTGCTGGGTTATTATTCCAGATGTTTTTCTTTACACAGCTGTTAAGCAGGAAGTAGAACCAAAACCAAAGATTGATTTGAACCATTGTTTTGTCAAAACCCAGAACTGAACCTGAATTATTGTCTTCTCTTGACTTTGTTGAATTCAGATCATCATTGGCCACAGCTGGATTCAACCCCAGCTCAAACCACACAGAAAAAAGCACTGAGCCTGACCACACTTTTGAGTAGGTGAGACTTTGAAGGCCAAGAGCCTGCATCTTGTCATGAGTGCAGCTGATGTTACCCTCAAGCCAACAGCAGCTTTTACTGAGCATGTGTGTACATGTACATATTGTTATGTATTTATCAAGTGTTTTAGTGCACACTAGTTTATTTTAATGAAAAGCCAGGTTTATATTGCATAATTGGAAGATTAAGGGCAGACTAAAGAAAGAAGTCTACTTGTAGAATACCAAAGTTTTAGCAAATAGATGTCTAGTTGTACTCCAGCAGGACTCGCACATCTCAGGAAACTTGTAATTTTTCATTTCACATGTATTGGTTTGCCCCTATTTTTTGAAAGTCAGAAGAGCTTGATTGAATGCAGACTACAAACTTGTTCACTACAAACCTAGTTAAACATGAAATCTTGCAGGATTAACTTAATTGTTCCTTAAATAAAAAAGCTACTTTGTACACAGACTACAATTTTATGCTTGCCAGATAAAGAAATGTGAACCTGTCCAGAGACACAGGAATTTGTCTGTGTAGGAGTATCACTGGGCCAACTGTCTTGCCTTTTATGCGATATTGTGGTGTAAAACATCACTCCACTGGTTTCATTTTGCAGAAAATAGTCTCTGTGGTGGTACCCTGTGGGAACTGAAGTATCAAATTCTATTTTCCCTTCAAAAAGCCAACTCTGTTCGTACCCTGCTCCTGACACCGCGCTCTCGGTGAGTGTCAGCCAGCGCGTGGGCTCGGGGGATGCTGCGGCACGGCAGGGGAGCTGCAGGGAAGCTGTTCCAACCAAAGCAGGAGGTGCCACTCTGCCACAGGAGAGGCTGCCATAGGTAACACCACAGTGTTTGAAATGAAGGATGGTATCCCTGATAAGATTACATCGTAACTAAGTAAATGAGGAAAATATTTTATTATTCCATTTTTAATTTTCAGAGGATTATGTGACACTTCTGATTATCAGACATTATTACTCTGACTGCAATGTCTTCTGTTTTTCTTTGGCTTCCCTACTTCCTCCTTGAAAGCAAGGGTTTCTGTAATTAAAGACTTTATTTGTTATATAAATGTAACCATAAAACATGTGGAGTTCCTATCTTCCAGAGCTACCAGACCAAGCAAATAAAGACAAAATTTCTGCAAGTGTTCTCAAGTGACCTATTCTGTTTAATCTCGTTTCCTTTCTTCCTAACCAGTCTTCTCAAAAAGCCTCTCCATGTCAGGGGCCAATAGTTTAACAAAGGCAATGTGAAGCAGAAAGGAGAGGCTGGCCAGGAACCGCTGGAAGGGAGAAGCTGGGACACTGCTGAACACCGGCAAGTCTCCAAGTCTGCACAAAAATGAGCAACCTATGGGTGAAAACAGCATGGGAAGATGATTTGAGCAGCAAGGTGTCATTCACTCCCTCTTCACTACAAGAAGGAGCCGTCACCACCCCTGGGCCTTCACTTACCCACATTTATCAGGGAGCAGTCGCATTACCCTGTGTCAGGTAACACATTCCAGTGTGTAGTTCTTGACTACCTCACGGCAGACTCTGCATGTGCTTCCCCTTCACAGTGTCACTGAATATAGCTCTTGACTTTCTGGTCTCCAGAAATCATCTTGTGAAAGAGGTATTAAAACCTGTCTGCACCTGAGAGTCTGTTCATGCCAAGACAGGTGTGGTTGAAGTGCCTGTGTATCGCTGACAAGGTGGTTGCACTTTTAATCCTGAGCCTCCTTCACGTTCACCTACTTTGTACCACAGAGGTGATGGTGGCTGGTGTTAACTGCTACCACTGGCAGAATGTGGTGCATTTATACATTTGGTGTTTGTTATTGTCCCTGCAACCACATATTAAGTATCCCCAGTGAGACACTCATGCTCAGATTTTCTGCAGAACTCCTGGGTCACGTCCAGCTACGCTAATTTGTCTGTCACAAAGTGTAAGTGGAAGACACAAGAGGCCAGATTCTCTCTAAATCTGAGCAAGCTCTGCAGGGAGCCTGTGCTACTGCTCTGCTCCTCTCTCAGCTCCACTTACAGCAGTGGTTACTTGGCTTGGAGTCATGAGCATCATGTAAATTCCTTATGGATCCTCATGGTTCCAGTGCTCAGGATTGATGATTCTTTCTTCTCTTTTAGCATCTTGTGAATAACTTAGAATTTTTTCATGCTAATGCAACTCCCTCTCTTCCTGGTAAATTGCCTCATTTTGTGCTATTGGAAAGTGCTTAGGCTAGATTGCTTCACTGTGAGTACCTAATGGCTGCTGCTGCTTTCTCTATCATGTGTTTGGGACGAGGGTGAAATATCAGCAGAGAGCTGACAGCACTTCAATCCCTAAAGGAGGGCTAGTAGGAGCTCCTCCTGTAGTTAGCCTCAAATGACTTTCATCTGTACCACTTAATCACACAGGATTGTTCCTGCAGTTTAACAGCATGGCACAGATGAGATGGCAGTGGATTAACACAATAAACATGATGGGGTAGTGAAGTTAGAAAAGTTTCATTTTTATTTTAACAGTATCAGCGTTTTACCTCTTGTCTTTCCGTGCCTGGGAAACCAAGAATGCCTTTGCTCTCAAGACCTTGTAATCTAATGCCAGGTCTTGCTGACTTTTACAGTTGAACCTTAGTGCCTCGTTTCATGTGTGGTCCCTTTGACTTCTGTAACACTCCTTACAATGGGCTTGGCAGCTCTTACCTGGAACCAAGCTGATTACTTCTCTGGGCTTAGGGTCTGGCTTTGAGATAAGATGCAATCAGGAAAGATGATAAATATTTCAGCAAGTAATCAAATGTGTGAGAGCTGTCTGGTTATTATCTTTGGATTAGTATCTGAGATTAGTATCTGGGAGCAAACTTCAATGCAAATGCATTAAAGTCCCATCAAACGTGGTAGTAAATACGTGTGGCTGATAAATCTATTGACTCTTTGTCTAAATTATTTAATGGAAATTGTGGGACTGCATTTGATGGCCCTGCCCTTTGCTGCTCAGCTGTCCTTTCAGCGTTTCTTTTCTTTTACACCTACAGTGTGGTCATGATAAATCTTCTACAGGCTTTTAAGTAATTTCCCAAGTGCTCTCAAAATGGAGGCAGCAATTCATTGCTGTCACTTTAGGCAATCATTACTGAAATCTACAAAACAGTGTTTTGGAATAATTAACCTTAGTTAACCTTAAGCCTTGAAAGATTTTCTGTGTTGCTCAGTACCTGTAAGCTGCCAGTTGTACGTTTGTACATTCAGAGCTGTCACAAGTTCTCAATCCCTGTCGAGTGAGCTCTGTCTGCTTTACTGATTTCAGCTCATGCAAAGGCACAGCACTGTACAGCTCAACTTGTAAATGGCGTATCTTGGGGATTTTTGTTATTATATTTCTGTGTAATACTTTCCAAACTCTACTTTATTGTATTTTGCAGTTAAAAAACCACCTGGATATTCCTTTTCAATTCTTTTTTTTTTTTTTTACTATCTCTAAGCCCTTAGCCTTGCATGTTTTTGTAATGTGTAAGACAGACTCAGAGGCTTCAGAAGAGTTGTGCAGCTGGTAGCTTTTTGATGATTTCACTTCACAATTCTTTGGAAATAAATGTGGGTACTAATGAGAACAGTGAGTAAAATGTCAGCTGTACAAAATATAAGTGATCTGTTCTAGAAAAATACAAACACTTCTGTCACTTCAATTACACCTGTGCATCATTCTACTTTAGCACAGTAAAAAAAGTAAAGTCTGATGGATGTATGGTAAGGACACAAATGTTTTGATCCAAGGAAACATCATAAATCCTCTATACTAGAACTTTTAGTAAATGTTTTAAAGATTGAGAGATGGGGATATGTCCAGGTGTCCTTTGAACCCTGTGGGGCGATTAAAGGGAACAGTATAAAGGGGAAGTGACAATACTGACATCTATGGGATAAATGCATGGGATGGGGATTTACAGAAGAGGAAGAGCAAGTTCACTGGAATGGCAAGACTGCCATGCATTGGAAATAGGGGAAATTAACATTTACAACCTTCTCCAAGTGAGAAAACTGGTTGTGGGGAATCTCTTTAAATATCTTCTTTCACAGGAAGTAAAATCTTATTTACTTATCTCAAGTAAAATATTCATTGCTCTGCTGGAAGAAATATGAGAGCCACAATGAGTTGAAAGAGTTACAGTCATCATCTAAGGTCTTCATGAAGCAGTGAAATACTGAGTACTAGAAGGGGATAATCAGTTTTATACATTTTTCAATTAATACAAAATGCTACTCTCCCACTTTTGCTGTACAGCCTGAGTTTTAGAATGTCAAGAAAGTATTTGACATTTACAAGAGACTGCAGGCAGTAATACAAATCATTTTTATCCATTTATGCATTTTAACCATCACGCTGAGTGAATTGTTGGCTCTGTGCAATTAGTCTCTGTGCTTCTTGACAATATAACCACAGATTTTCACAAATTCTATTAATAATGCAAGGTGGAAGCTCTGTTCTCCAAGTCTGCTATTTTGCTTCTAGAAAAACATTTAATTTCTTACAAACCTGATATAAATAAGCCAGCTGACAAGTATCCCAAAAGAACAGAATATGCTTGGAATAGCGACATTCAAACTGATGTATTTTTGAAAAAAAAAAAAAAAAAAACCAAAAAAACAGTTATACAAGCTGTATTTATCTGAAAAATTAAAAATAGGAGCCTTTGTCATATATGGCAAGTGAAGCTAGGTTGAGTCATGATTGATGTCACTTGCAAGAATACTTTAAGCTTAAAAAATGACATCAGAATTTGGTGAGATTTAAAGTGGTTCCTGAAGCCAGGGTGCTGGGGATTCTGGAAGATACTTTGTGGATGATACACAGCACACTGCCAGACATCATGTGAACAGAAGCCAGGAGTTATTGTACTTTCAGATTACATTTCTGAATGATGGGTATAATTTGTTTTAATAACATTCATTTTAAGTTAAATGCATGTTTTTGGTTTTTTAGATTTGGTGCAACCCCCCATTTCAGGCTGGCAGAGCAGTCTGTCACTGACACTGACCTCTCCCCTTACTCACTTACATGACAAGTTTCCAAGAGCAGTCAGGAGTGCTTTCCTTATTACCACGCGTCTGCAAATACAGCAGGATCTCTTTCCATTTACTCTTCTCCAGTTTTAGTGCTCAATTCCTGCTGACTTTACTACTGAGCATTTATAAGTCAGACTGTAACAGTACATATGTATGTTAGAAGTATTTCTTTCAGCTCCCAGGCTAAAACTAAAATTTGTCTGTCTGTCTGCTACTGCTGGTGTTGAAATGGAAGTAACAAAACAGAAAAGGCGCTTGGATTTCGCTTTATTAAAGATAACCAATAAATCGTGCGGAGCCCAGGTCACGGAGAGGCTGAGCAGAGCTTTTGCTGTGCGGAGTAGCGAACCTCTCAGGGATAGTTTCTTATATTTTTCCTTTGATTTGCCACACACAGCAAGTCTTTACTCCTTGAAGTCATTTTAGTGTGAAAATCAGTATATTTAAGCTAAGTACACAATGCTACTTCTGATCTGGTTAGGTCTGTTTTGCTTTGGAATAGCTTTTAAACATGAAGAGAAAGTAAACTGCAAATCACGTTTCTAAGCAGACTGGTACTTGCGTTTAGCAGCAGCGTGTTTTGTTCCTAAAAATGATAGATATTAGTGAAAAAAGTTGCTTGGCTGCATGCCTTTCACAATATGCATAATCAGTTTTCATAACTAAAATGAGTTCATTCCAGGAAAATAAAAAGTTCATCCTGCAAGCAGCTCCGTGGGTGCAGTGTGTGTGTGTCAGCTACGAGCAGCCGTTATCTGCTGTTTAGATTTGCACGTTGTGCTCGTTCCTGTTCTGTTTGAAGAGCCAAGTGGTGGATGAATTATTCCTGGTATTCCTGACTTTTACTTCAAGCCAATAAACACCTGTGTGCGACTGGTCTGCCAGAGCCATTCCATGAAACATCTGGGCATGCTCCAGCCCTGGGGCTACTGGCGTTCAAAACAGTTTTCCCTGATCCTGCCGCTCACTGCAGCTGCAGTCGGGCCTGATTACATGCAGGAATTGGATCGGGAATCCCATCACTCCCATGCACCCAACTTTCCTGGTGGCAGAAGAGGCAGAAAAAAGGACAAGGGCTCTGGAGGATTATGCCAGTGGTGAGGCAGAGGGAACTGTGTGTGATTCCTTTGAGTACAGGGAGTTTTCTGTGGCTTCTGTGTTGTGTAGTGCACAGAAAGGACCCGTGCTGGAGGATGAATCACTCCATAGTAAAAGTGAATGTGCTCTGTACAACCTGTACATTGTTGCAGCTGGTGGAAGGGCACAGTGAATGAAGCAGACAACTGCAGAGAAGAGAAGAGAACATGTTTTCATGATTAAGGCATGAGTGCAGCTCTGGGGAACCAAATTGTATTCCTGCCTTTGCCACAGATTTCCTGTGTGATACAAGTCACTTTGCACACGTGGTTGTTAATTCTGTTTTTCATGGTGCTTGGTATGGAGGAGTGTAATTTGTAGAAGTGCCACTGCAAACTGTAGGCAGTGGGAGCTGTGCTGTGCTGAACACTGAGGAAGCAGCCACCCTCCATCCCAACGAGGCAGGCAAGTGGAGGCAGGGATTACAAAGATAAATCTTCGTCAGTTCAATTTCTGTGGTTGAAGAACAGCTTGAAGGGGTTTGTCCTTCTTAAACTTTTCCTTTCCTGTACCTAAAATAAGAGCATATTTCTAGTGAAATAGCAGTGCAGTATTTGTGAGCAATTGCTGAGTTTCAGATACATCTGCTGAGAAGTAGTAAAGTTACTGTTTAGCACTTGTCTATCCTTATCTTTCTTCTTTATGTTTTTAAATGGAAATGTTATTGCATCACTGAGCAGTCGCTGAAGAAGTCCCTATTAAAGCAATACAGTGAATACTTGTATGCTTTTTCTGGCCATATGCAAAGTCAGAGATTCAGTAACGTGTGTTCTCCCATAGTCTTAAGGTGCAACACAAAAGCTTAACAGTACAGCTAAAAGGAATAAAAGTACTACACTGTTCTGTTAGTAAAAGTTGAAAAGGACTATAGAACAGTTCTGTTAGTAAAAGTTGAAAAGGACAATAGGACACTTCACGGGAAGATACTTCTTGAAGTGAAGAGTTACTCTTCTGCTTACGCACAAAATAAAGCACGATGGTTTGTATTGTGGATCTTATGCATCATTACATTTTCATTACAGGAAAAAATGAATTTTGTATGGAAGCCATCCTTCTATCAAAACAGACAAAGGCATATGTGAAATGGAACAATGAGAACAAGAAAGCATATAATTTCACAGATTTCTGTAGTATAGTTTTGTCAGCTTAAATACTGTCATTCCTTGGTGCTGTAATCCAGTGCCAAGGACAATTATAATTGGCTCTTTAGGAGTGCTATTTATTTTGCATATTCACTATATTTTATTAGAAAATTCTACTATTCCCCCACTGGTTAATCACAGATTTTTAAAACAATACATTTGGGAGTGCCTGTTTCATGTAACTGGAAGAGGTATGCTCCATTCCACCAGAGGTGTTAGTTACATAGGTGACTAGAAAATTACAGGATTTTTTTTAACTTTCATAATCTGAAACACTACAGTGTTCAGTATGTAGTGTTACACTACACTACATACTACATCCTACTACTACTTCCGTACTACAATGGAAACCTAGCTATTTTCTAAATTTTGTTTATTTGAGACATAACCTATATTTTTGTTGGAACACAGATTATACACTCAGGATGTACACAAGGCACCAAAAGTGGAATTCAGGCAATCCAAATCCACAAAAGTGATTTGGAAAAGCTCTGCTTTACTGACTGTAAAATCTGAATTCACTTGGCTCCATTGTTTTGGTCCTGTCAGTCTGCTAAATCCAAAGCTCAGGTTTCTGTAATTACATTGAACTTCCAATTTCTACCTTCAGCTTATTTTAACCCCACTAAAAGACAAGTCTGGACTTGGTTCCTTGAGGCAGTCCAGGTGCCCTGAGCACACCTACCACTTACTGACACCACTGGCTGCTTCCAGGATGGATCTCATTCATGTCCTGGGCTCACGGTGCTTGGCAATTGCCCAAGACCTTGTGGCGTTGTCCAGTAAAGTGGTGAGTTACAGAGGACCTGGGTTCCTGCATGCTTCAGAGGCCCTGCCTGACTGTGCAAAGCTTCAGCCTGTTTTATAGGAGGAAATCCCACTGTACAGGGACTGGGGCTCCATGAGGAGCCTTGGGAGAGTGCCTTAGAGCCCTGCAGCCACACAGGCACCCCTAGGCTCCAAAAAGAAGTGAAGGGGTTCAGAAACCCCTCCACACCCACCATTCCTGTTTGGCAGACTCAGGAGCTGAGTACAGCAGGTCTGTGTGTGCAGTGCAGCATGTTCACAGAACCTAAAAGCTGTAAAATGTTTTGAGATGTATTTGAATATGGTCTGCTCTCAGTCTCAAACATAGCATATATAATTATCACCAAAAGTGGACATCACCAGACCATCCTTTACACTTACCAGTATAGCAGACAACATCAAGTATTTCTAATTACCATGTTTTACTTCTACAGAGAATAAAATAAAGCTGGGTTTAATTGTAAAGTATCAATAGAGTGAGATTGCAAACAATCTGCCCCCCTGAAGATTCTACTCAATCCTTCCCCATGTGGAGTATTTAATTCCAGTTTTGCTTACTTTAAACTGAAGGGAATTTTTGTACCAAATTAGGACAACTAAGTCCTTCCACGCAGAAAACTACTGAGCTCACTGAATATTTTTCTGTCGGGGTGCCAAACCATACAGTAATCATACTGAGGATATGGATGGAAGAAACGTTGCTCTGCACAGTAATTCCATATAGGAATCACTATTGATTACAGTGAGGCTACTTTATGGGTAGTGGTAAATTATGAGGTTTCTCTTGTAAGTGAGAACATTGATTTACATGAGTAATGCAAAGGCTCACACGTAAACTGAACTCAAACTTTAACTGTCATCCGTAACACATCTATTTATACCACAGAGCTGTGCTTAGCTACTTATATTTAATTACAATCAGTTGTGGTGCCTCCATTTTCTGTGTTTACCCAGAGAATCACATTTCTGAGGTCAAATGGAATGACAGTTATACTGCAGTTATTTGAAAACATGCTTAGTTGTACATTCTGCCTGTATTTGAGGACTGAATTTCTGCAGAAGAGAGGATGAATATGATTCATCAATCCTTCCTTACATGAATATAATTTCACACACATCAGTTTTAGTCAGGGCATGTCTGTGCTGCACAACACAGTGCTGTGGAGAGATACCCAGAGCAACTCAAAAGGAGCCAGCTCGGGTAACTGGAAGCAGTTTAACCACACTGCTTAATGCTGCACACTGTCTAATTTACCCTGGTTTTTAGCAGAGTAAATTAGCTTTGACAAAGCACTGCACAAATAGGCTACCCTGCTCCCAGTCCATGAGCCAGCTTTGGCACTGATTTCTATGCTGGACTTACTGTGCAGTACAGCACAGCACAGCTAGTAGTAGATGCAAAAGACTGCTTGCATAAAAATGTGCAGATTCAGATCCTCAAATTTTATTCTGCACTTATTCATTTTAATGGCATCAAACATTTTTAATTCTTAAATGTCACTGCTTAAAATTCAGCGGTATTACTGAAGAAGAACATCAAAAGACTACAATAAATGAATCACTAAAGTGCATCAGTTTAGGCTTGCCATGGTCAAATATGCTTTTATTATTTATTTTATTTATTTACTGACAGCAGTAAAAGACTGCTAATTGGTAGTAGATTTATTCAGACTCTTAAGCCTAATTTCTAGTGACCTTTGGCATCCTTATTTTCAGCATGAAAGGCTTTACCAAAATCCTAAGAGATCACAAACCTTTCACACTAAAATCTCAGAATTAAAATGTCATTAATATAGCTAAAGTATGTTTTAGAATGCCACGGGACCTACATTTTTTTTAAAGACTCTGGAAAAATTAAGTTTCATTGCCTGCTTTCTGACAGTACTGTTGATAGACCAAATCTTTCCTCCCATGAAATCAATGACAGAAATCCATCTATGACAATGGGTGCAGATAGTAAAGCCTCACCATATACAATTTTCCAGCAGGGACAGAATCCCTTTTCATCTCTCAGAAATTATTTCAAACTTCCTAGTAAGACAGTCTTTTGGCATCATAATCAGCAACCTTTTCAATACCAAAGCAGTACATGCTAACTTGATATTCCAGGAAAAAATGACGTTCAAACTATTCAATGTTATTCTTCCCAAATCTAAACAGAGCACATATACATGCATTTTGAAAAAGTGGCCTGCTTTAGCCCCCAAATTTTACATTCAGAATTAAAGGCATGCTGAAAATCAACAGCTCTTGTAATAAGCTGAAATATTAATTTATGCATAAATTGAATAGAAAAGTAAGAGTTTTAAAACTAGATAGTTTTAATCTCTATCTCTGCTAGAGCTAAAATATAAAGATGTAAGAGCAACATGCAACTCCTTCTACAATAAAATAACTAACTACCTAATTGTGGCAGAGCTCCAGATCCTCTAGAAGAACCTCAATGATCCTAAATTTAAATTAAACTACTTGAATGTATACAGTTATTACCAGAAAAAGAAACGGAAAAAATCAGAGGAAAAATGTACCCATATGGAGGACTCTAATATCCATGGCACAGATCTTGAGAACAATACCAGAAAATTGGCTGAATAAACTGTATCAGAATGTACACTATGCAAGAAGACATGTATATGCAACACGCATTTCTGCTTCTCTCAATAAAAATAATTTTGATAAAAAAGCAACTTTCCTCCCCAAACTGAAGTTCTACTGTAAAAGGATTTGGAATGGAGCTATAATCCCTGTTCTCATCCATGCAGGACTTCGTTTTCATCCAAGTTGAGTGAAGATGTCATATTCATCAAACATATTCTGTGGACTTAGAATTGTTTTTTTTATTATTTATTTTGCTTTGTTTAATAGCTCACACAGAGTAATCACTATGAAGCAGAAATTTAGATAAATACATTATTTTTCTATCAGGAACTGGATTAATGCTCAACCTTGCAACATCCAACTGTTGCTCCATATTAATTTTACAGCCAATTGCTGCTAAAACCCTGTAGCGATTTGGCTTTATTCTGATCTTCACTCCTCTCACAATTTCACATTTTCCCTTATAATATTACCATACCACCATAAATGATAGAAGCAGTCTCTTCAAAACCAGTGATTGCTCCAAGGTGCTTGAATTTCTGCCTTGAAATGACCTACAAAGAAGAGAAAACGCTCTGATGTCAGTCTTGGCTTTCTTTCTGATTATATAACAGGGGGAAAATGATACATTATTTTTTACTTTTATTTTTATGTTAGTTTTGTAAAAACTATGTGGGGAATTATCCAGAATTACTATTGGTGATTACCTAAGGAATGAAATGGGGCTACCAGAGTAAAAACTGGGAGCTGAATAACTGGGAAGTATTTTAACCTTCTCTCTAACTATGTAGTGAATTTTTGTGTTCATATTTGCACCTCATGCAAGAATCTGCTCTTCAAGAAACAGTCAAACTCTCCCAATTAACATCCCCACATTACAGTCCAAAATACTTTCCACCAATAACTCTCATTTTTTCTCTAGGAAAAGAAATTCATAACTGGAGACTACTTCTGACATTCTATTTCTAATTTTAAAACAATCTCCTTTTCACACTCCCACCACAAAACAAACAGCCCAATCATTTTTCCCTTTTTCCCCTTGAAAAAGGAGGCAATTTATAGAAACCACTAAGAAAGCAAAAGGCACTTGAGCATGTCAGTGGCTTTCACTTGCAAGAGTTTTATGTTTGAAAGCTAAAAACGCTGTTTTATGTTTGAAAGCTAAAAATGCTGTCCCCAATACAGTACAAGACACTGTATCTGCAGTATTGCTTTTAATATCAAATTATTGCAAATGTCTTAACACCTCAAGCTAAACCTAAGAAGTCTAGCTAGCAATTTTTCTGCATACATTTAAAAATAATTCTCAATTTTTATTTTTACTTGCCAGAAAGTTAAATTCCTTTCAAAATTGCGAAGGTGCAAAGCGTTTCTAACCTAACTTAGAGTAATTTTCAGGGTTATCACTCAGTCCATTACACTTGGCACTGTTTTGGATACATATTCTGGCTTTGACTTTCTTTTGTTTTGCTTTGTTTTGTTTTAATTGAATCTCTACTACTTTGGAGAAAAGTATCACTGCTAAAGTTCCATTAATTTTTATAGTGTAAATTAAAATGCCTGATTCACACTGAGGCCTTAAAAGGTTGCTATATCCTTCTGATTGCTGCACAGAAACTGTATTAACTTTGTAGTTATAATCCACTCACAAAGCCAATTCGACTCACCAATGAGCAAGTTTTAAAAGATACTGTAGTTTCCACTGATACTGAATTGCTAAACTGTTGAGGTCAGAACAATTAACTAGTTCTAGGAAAAGCATTTTATCTGTACATCAAAAGGCATAGATATTCTTTCTCCCTGGAAGAGGGAGAAAATATAACCAAAATATGGCCTTTTTTCAGGAAAAGATCAACCGTAAAAATAAAGAGAATTAGCCATTAATGCTTTCTATGTGTAAGGGTTGTACCAGTACATGAACAAATTAAGGTGGCTCATCAAGTCAATACTTTAGTGACTCCACCTGTAAAAATCAGCATTTTAAAACAATCCAAATTTATTAATATACTTAGAAAAACCTGCTTCAGAATTGCTTTCTTCAAAGCTTTCTCTTTCAGCTTTATTAGGCACACATATTTTTTTGCAGAAATTTCAAGGCAAAATATTACATGAAAAAGGAATTGAAGTTGATGATGCAAAAAGATAATGTATGGATTAAAAAGTAAAAGGTTTGAATGTAATTATTCCCCACTAAAGTATTACAAACCCAGGGAAAATAACCTAAATTTCACTAAAGTGACATACCACCATCTTAAGGCCCCTGATAACCTGACCTGGTTTTTTTCCAATGCTACAAAGAAAACAAATGAGCTTGATGCATGTTTCAAAAACACAGTCTTCTAACCTAATATTCCAAATATTACTGTGACACAGTTATAGTCACCTAGTTATTACACCAGATTGATAATTTCTTTCAAATTATACTCAAAAATCTTCCAAAATTCTGGATAGCAGTAAACAGAAATTAACAAATGGTAATAAATGGCGATCTGCAAATCTGCAGAAAATCTGCAAAAAGAAGTCTAGTAACACAGTTCATATTCTGAAATATTATATTTTTATTGATAGAAACTGATGAAATCACATTCAATCTTGGACTGTAAAACATGAATCCCATCTGGAAGCCATTTCTAAAGAAGAACAGCAGAATCTCTGTTATTGTCATTGTTCAGAAAACAACTGTGCAGATATTGTCAATCTATCACTCATTAACCAAAATATTGTCCTTTCTTATTTTCTTTGAAGACTTTTGAGTAACTCTTTTTTTTGCCAGACACCTCTTGCACACTTCTGCCCCTTGCATGAAGTCCCATTTGAAAAGTGGCCTTTTCTGTTTCTTAACTTCTAGGCTCAAGAGAGTGTATTGTACAATGTCCAAGCCTGAAAAATCCTCACTGCAAAAAATCTAGCCTTTTTTAAAGCAGTAATTACTCAGAAAACAAGATCTAAGTAGGAGATCACAACACAGAAATCAGAGACTGGGTGAAAAATCAGTAGTCTTTTCTTTCTACAGATTAGGTTTTAAACACTGTTTTCCATAAAATCTTCCTTAAAGAAAAGACATCAACAGATTAATCATATCCTCTGCTTCATCTTACATTCTCATGTACATCATCTCTTGGGCTGAAACCCTGCCTTTCCACAAAGCACTACCCCCAAATTAAAAAAAAAAAACAAACCCAAACACACAAAAAAAACCCAAAACACAACGACAAACAGCAATAGATTACCAGAAATTAGGATGTATAAAAATTTTGTTAAGAACTCCAGGCATCTAAATGGTGCTTTTGTACTGATACAAAATGAAATAAAAGCACTGCTAAACCCTTTACATCAAAACGGTAGGATTTCAATTTGTTTTGTGAATGTAAAAATATGTAAATTTTGCAAGAAAGGCAAGCTAATGAACAAGAAAAGTAAATTGATGAATATTATATTGTTTTCTGATGATTTTCAGCCTGTCTGAAAAACTGACCATGAATCTGATCAGCTAAACTGCTATTTAACAAAGGACTAGCAGGTATGATTGACCTTTTTTATTTTACATAAGCCTCTACATTTTTTTTTTACAATGCGTGTTACTGATCTGCTTCAACAGTAATAATTTACACCCTCCTCTATAAGAATGTGAGGAAAAATACACATGAAAAATTGCTTGCACATTCTGGCTGCAACTTTTAGATTGTAAAAAAAATTTCCAATTGCCTTACTCTCCATGTTAACAAATTCTTCATATTCCCCATTTCTTTGTGCCAGTAAGAAATGATCTCATCTTTTGTTACTGGCAAACATCTCACCTACTGTTTTATAAAATGTCTTTTACATTCAAAATGTAAAAATAACAGAGAAAAAAAATCACTCCTACATAAATGTACTACTACTAGTTTACAGAATTAGCCAAACATGGTGCAAATGCCATCTCTGGGTGGATGCAGTTCCTGAGTGAGCTGTTTTTGAGAACACATTGCAGCTTTATTGCCTGGAATGTTTTGCACACTGATTTTGGGGCACCAAGAGAGTACTTTCATATTTCTTTAAGTGATTACTTAACATTTTAACTTTCAGGCAAATTTTTCTTCCAAGATTACCATTTATACTCCTGTGCTAGGTAAATGAGGGAGTACCTGAGTACTTATTTTTCAGTGATAGCTGATGTAAGAAGGCAAGATTCCTTGTCACCCAGCAAGATATGCCTGAATGTAACCAAGGGAATAACCCAGAGCTCAAATACCAATGCAGTAACTGCAGTAAAAACTTGCTACAGCTGATACATGTCTGAAAACATGTAAAAAACTACAGAGCACAGAGACTACAAGCAGGAACAAAAATTGTTCATATCAATTAATTATTTTCAAGACCACAACTCTCTGTGAAATATGTTTCAAATTTAATATTAGATTCAAAAACTACTTTGTAAAAGGGGACCAAAATATAGAGACCAGATGCTATAAATATTTCCTTTCTTTAAAAGTGGAATTTGATTTTATGAGGGCAAACTGCAATATTATATGCTCAAATCTTGCAAAAAGCTGCAAACTCATCAGCTGAAAATAAAAGTAATGGATTAAAAATTGGTTGATTTATTCAATTACAAGGTGACAACAATCCCCAAAGGTAAAAACTAAATGTAATCCTAGAATGTATTAGTTGAGGAGCTTCCAAAAGAGATGAAGACTTTTAATGCCATTGTAATGGAACTTGGTGAAAGGATCTTTAGAAATGGTGTCCGATCTATTTCATAAAAAAAACTCAGACTGGAACACAGGGCAATAAGGGATACTAACATGGTAAAAGAAATTAAGAACTTGCAGTCTGAGTCTAGAGGAACTGGACTTGTTTAGCCAAACAAAGTTAAATTTAAGAGAAAATATTCTAATTCAGAAAATGGGTGTAAAATCTGTGGAGGAAAAGTAGCTATTGAAAATAAGATAAAGAACCAATGTTTGTATAAGAAAATAATACACAAAAACTAGTCATACAAATTGAGATTATAAATTAAATCAGATGGTTTCTAGGCTTCAGAAGAGTTGGAGCAGTCTTCCTAGGAGAACTGCTATACTGCAAACTATGCATTTGCCAGCCACAAAGAAAAACGTGGAAAACCTCTGATTCTTGACCATCCATAGGCATTGCTTCTACTACCAGATCCCAGCAGCATTCCTCACTGCTGGCTTACAGAATCTGTTCTGCTTTTTCATTTTCTGACTTACCTGTTCCTGCAGAAAGTTCCACTGGCAACTAAACCTGAGCTAGTTACCAAAATTCCTTTTATGGCCAGTGGAGATGCACAGCCTTTGAGGGCACACCATCTCATTTATCTCTGCCATTGAAATATCTTTTCTTCTTGCAGTTCAGTGGAAGAGAGTGATCTCATTTAGGAATTCTATTTCTTACTCCACCGACTTCTTACTTAAAATACTCAGTTCTGTGTGAAAACTCACTGTCTTCACTCCCCACCACCCATGGCAGGGATACTTTTATTCCCTTTCACATTTTGTTTCTTGCACCTTCTGCCCTCACAATCAATTTTTAAAGAGTCATTACTTCAGTAAAATGAATCTTGGAAATGCATTCATACATAGTATTCCACACAGAAAAGAAATTGCATTAAGTAATTTTTATTTTTTTAAATAAAAACATCTCCTTCAGTTTCACCTAATAAAATTAGTAATTTTCTATCTTCTCTAAGTTAAATAAGTAAAACAAGAAAAGCCAGTGCTATTCTTAAACCATTACTGTGCAAACTGCATGAATACAGTTACTGTATACATAGTTACTGCTTGGAAGTTTCGGTAAGTAAAATGTATATGGACAATCATCTCCATGAAAATAAGTGTATTAATCCTATACTGTTATTCTTTGAGATACACCCTGCATTCCATGACCTTCCTCATTATTAGAAGTTTCTTACCCGGCTGATTTCTCGGTTATTTTGGTAAAATAACTCCTGGCTATGTTGTCTCTGTGGTGTTGGAAGCTGTGTACTTCTGCTGGACTGTCGCCAAAAGGATTATTTATTTTCCTGTGTATTCATAAGGACATATATTCTGGAGTGCTGGCCAGAGCTTCAGTCAGTGTACAGCAGGTAGCCATTCCTTCCTAAGTCAAATCTAAGGTAAAATTTTTATGGTCTGATAGGGACTTTGATGAAAACAAATAACAGAACTGGAGAAGTAATTTACAGGTAGGAAGTCAGAGATATAATTATTTTTGGCTCAGTGGTACAAAAGATGAGACAGTGCATGATGAGTTCAGTAGGAAATTTGTAACAAAATTTATCCAGGGTGATGGCTCATTCAACAATACATGGATTGATAATAGAATTTGGGGAATAGTGTAGATTTCCATTCTGTGCCTATTTGTGTGTGTACAGTGCTGTGTTGTCCTCAGTATGTGAAAGGACTTTATTCACTAGCACTGCTCATACCTATTTCCTTCTCTTCCTTCAAGAAACACAAATTATACATTACATTCCCTTTAACAATAAGCATTTCAAGCACGATCACACTGCCTCAAGAACTAAAAGTGGTCAATCATAACCTTTATTGATTAAAGCTGTTTTCCTGTAACCGCTGACAGCCAGGGAAAGGTTTAAGCTGTACCGGCTAAAATTCAAGCTAAAAACCATTCGGTGCTCCTCCTTTAACCTCTGGTGCAAGATAACCCTAGTCACTGCATTATTTAGCTCTGCACGGAAAGCATACAGCCTGCTTGACGAGCTCAAATGTCGCTCCGACGAGGAGCGCCGGCCGGGCCGCGGCTGCTGGCGCTGTCCCGGTAACGCCGGCCCGTCCCCACGGCAACGCCGCCGGCCGCGGCGGGCCCGGGNCGTGTCCCTGCTCCGGGCCTCGGCTCCCGGCCCTCGGCTCCCGGCTCCCTCCCGCTCCCACCCCGACCCTGCCCGCGCTCCCCACACGGCCGAGGCCTCCCCTGTGTCCGCCGTTCGGGGACAGCGCCGGAGGGCCACGGGGGCCGTGTCTGCCCGCCTGCACTGGGGCTTTTAACGGGAGCATCTCTCTGCTGCAGCCTCAACAGAGGCCTCCTGGTCTCGGCTGCCAGAATTTCTAATAGCAGCGGGAATTAAGATGAAATAATCAGTGTTTGCACCTGATTTCCCCGTTTCTTTAAAATTTGCGAGTTATCTTCATCAAGTCCCCCTTCCCCTCTTCAGGGATTTAAATTCATTAAAATAATCTAATGTTCCTAGATAGGTTTGTTTCAAATCATAGCAGCCACAGCGTATTTAACCATTTGAAAGCTCTGTTTGGTCATTCTGTGACAGGGTCTCGTGTCCCAGGTGGGCTCCGGTGACGCTGACCAAGACCATGGGAGTGACATTGGCGAGAGCGGCTCAGTGGACTGCTGCTGGCTCTGGAACTGGCACGCTTGAAATCACCCCTCTGAACAAATCCCTTCTAAATCAAATCATTAAGTTTGCAGAGGACTTCAGCTCTAAGCATCCTCAGGAAGCAGCATACGTCTTCAGAGAGCCCCTGGAGTGGAAAACGCACTTGGATTCTTCAGTGTTTGAGGAGGGTTATGAGATCAAGTAAGTCTGAATTGCAGTGTGTTTTCAAATGCTGATGGTGAACTTTGAATAAATATTGTCCTCATTTAGTATAAACAAAACTTTAATGTATTTGAGAGGCTGAAACAGGGGAGAGTTTTGTTGATATATGTTGAAAATTTTGAGCTAAAATTTGTAGAGTGTAAAAACTTTTTGAGAGTTTGAGACAATTCTGTCTTGTTTGTGATGCAGACCTGTTTAGCCAGCAATCTATACAGCATGCCCTGTCTATTCCCAAGATTTTTAATACATGTGTCTAACAGTGACTAGCTGTGTCATTTCTCTGGGTTGTAGGAGTTGCTCCTGTTTGGTGGGTTGATCTTGGCTGGTTGCCAGGTGTCCAGTAAGCTGCTCCCCCTCCTACACTGGATGGGGGAGAAAAATACGATGAAAGGCCATGGGTTGAAATTAGGACAGGGAGAGATCACTCACCAGTTACTGTCATCAGCAAACTGGACTCGAGTAACGGAAATTAATTTAATCTACTGCCAATCAAATGTCAGAGTAGGAAAATTAAAAATAAAATAAATCCTAAAACCTTCTGCCTTCCTCCCACACCTACCTCTTCCCAAGCTCGACTTCAGTCCTGATTTTCTCTACTTCCTTACCCTGGAGTGGCACAAGGGGACAGGGAGTGAAGGTTGAGGTCAGTTCATTACATGTTTTTCTCTGTTGTTTCTTCCTCCTCACACTCTTCTGCTTCATCATGGGGTCCCTCCCAGCGGACAGTCCTTTACAAACTTCTCAATGTGAGTGCTCCCCAAAGGCTGAAGGTCTTCACAACCTGCTCCAGTTGTCCCATCCATGGTGTGCCGTCCATCAGGAACAGGCTGCTCCAGTGTGGGTGTCCCTCGGGGTCTCAAGTCCTGCCAGCAAACCTGATCCAGCATGGTCTCCTTTCTCTATAGGTCTGTGGGTCCTTCCAGGAGCCTGCTCTAGTGTGGGCTTCCCATGGAGTCATTGTCTCCTTTGGGCCTATCTACCTCCTGATGTGCTGTGAATAAATTGGTTTACCTTGGAAATTTTCTTGAAACATAATTTGAAGAAATTGTAAATCATGCGTTATGTGATGCTTGAATAACATTCAAGAGTCTTCCCAATTAAAGTTCTTATTTTAAAAATATATAATTTAATTTTTCTAGTGAAGCAACTGTTCAGTCTGAAGCCAAAGATAAAGATGGCCAACCATTGCTTATCCTCTCAGCATCAACTCTCAAAGTTCGCAGTTTTGACCAGCTGTCCCGTTTGCTGCGAATTGCTATGGAAAAAAAGTTAAAGGAAGCACAGGCATGCCTTGAAGGTTTTCTTTCTTTGTTTTTCATCTCTTCTCTTTCTTAAGAAGTATATGTCTTCTTCAATTCATATTTATGAAATGTCCAGAAAGGAAGGTACGCCTTCATTTTAAGTATATGAGGTGTTAATTCATGAAGGTGGCTGAAAGTGCTGATCTCAGAATGTAATGGAGTTGCTATTTTTTCTTTTATTTACACAGAAATTATTAAACTAGAAATTTGGAATAAAGTTAAAATAAAACTGTTGAATCTTATATACAAATTCATATATACTGAGTAATATCCCAGCTATTGCAATAAACAATAGGCTTAAGTTTTGGAAGAAAAAAATAATGTTTTATTTGAGGTTAATAACAGGTTTTCCTATGTATGTAGCTTGATACTTCTTTAAAGTGTTACATCCTTTAAAGATAGCCAAAGAAAAAATAGCATGCCTAAGGCATTCTTACCTGTGAATCTCACAGATTCACTGTAAGCACTTCCAAATTCCTTCTAACAATGGCTTAAAAATACAGGTATGAGAACTCCCACTGTGTCATCCTCAAGTCCTAGATTTTCAAACTGACAAGACTCTTGATGTGCTAAACTGGGTATCCTTCCCCTACCTGGAGGCAGAAGAAATCAGTGATATTCTTTGATAATATTAGTAGAAATTGTGTCTGCCTTAGTGAAATATAAATGCTCATATCAGATCAAGTTTCAGAGCCATCTAATCATGGGTCCTGTCACTGAGCAACCATGAATATTAGGAAAGAATAATATGGACAGTGTAGCATGCAGAGCCATTCACAGATGTGTGGGACTTCATTTGCAGGAACAGAGCAAAATGGTTTTGTAAAACACATTGATATGCAGTTATGTCACTGTTTACCAAGAAGAGCAGCTGGCATAGCTGGGGAAGTAATGGGGCCATTGGGAATGTTGCTAGAAAAGCTTAAAGATCTTCTTCACACTAAATCATATTTCCAAAATGATCAATTTTCCATGAGTTAAGCTCATTGATTTCCTGCTTTGGAATTCAGCCAGATATATTTTTGTATAAGGGGGCTGTTGGTAAAGGGAACTATTTAATATTCACCCCTTGGTTGAATGAATCTTAATCTTTGCTTTGAAAAGCAAAGTTTTGATAGAAACTTTTTGTTTGCTAAGAAAAAAACCTTTTCGTTCCTAATGTTTCCACAGTCTTAACAGTACATTTAAATTACTGTAGAGTGGTATGAAAGAATACATTACACAGTAATGTTTGATGAATAGCTGTGCACATTATAAACTTTTTACTGTAAATTAATAGCCTCAACATCATTGAGCAATTGAAATAAAAGAGTTTGTCTTACCTGATCATTTTAAAAAAAGCAGCACATGACACAATTCTGTTTCACATTTACAGCTAACAGAGATCCTGTAGTGAAAATTCTTGGCCCTGAATATGGGACTGTTGAAGGAGAAGACACGTCCATCTTGCATTTATTTGACAAAGTGGAAAAAGAATCTGGCCTTGAAACACAATTGAAAATGAAAATCATTCTTCTTCTTCATCAACTGGATTTGCAACTTCTTAATAGTTCTTTGAAACAGATTTCACAGTAAGTGCATTTCAAATAGAAGCTAAGCATCTCAGCCAGCGCATTTTTTTTTGTTTTGTTGTTAAATCGTATTGGTTTCAACCCACAACATGTGTTTTTGGTATGACAAAGAAATTTATTGAAATAACTTTCACTGTTCACTAAGTTAATGAAAAACCATTTTTTTCTGAAGTTTTTTCTATAGGTGTGGATATGCACATGTGTACCCACAAGTGTGGGGATATTATTGGATATGTTTTGCATTTTGTTAGCAAATAAGTAATTTGTATGAACAACAAAGTCACAATTAAATATTTTCAAGGAACTGTTTACTTCTTCAGGGAGCTGTATTAAGTATTACAGTGAGTCTGTTTCATAGTTAAAAGGACTTTGCCTTAGGTATGGAACTAAAATTTTCCTAACCTATAGATAAAATTAAGAAGATGGAAGGTAACCCATTTTCATTTTTTTTGTTGCTTCTATTAAGACAATGCAAAAGAGAAGAACTGTGTAATATTCTCTTCAATTCCCCGAGTACATCCTTTTGGATTAATATTTTTGGACCATTTTCTATTAATTGCAGAGATGTAAGACTAAATCCAGCTGCTGTAAATGATGAAGTGAATCTTCTCAAGAATTTCTCTGGGCAAGGAGAAGATACTGTACTGGAATCACTGGAATATACATCAGGTACAAATTTGATCATATCTCACATTTACATAGACCTTTATTAAAGTACTTGAATTCTGTGTGAAGTTTTCTGAATTAATTTCAATAATACATTTGAACTGTTAATTTCTACCTTAAAGTTATAATGTCAAATAAAAAGTATTTTCCAATATACAATGGCGTTCCTCAGCCTTTACATACAGAAGTAATCTCAATGTTATATGAATATTTTCAATGGAAGTAGAGGAAGAGAAATGAGTCCCTGATCCTGAATAGTGCTAAGCACAGTTATAGGTCTAGGTTGGAATGGGCCATGTGTCACAGAGTTTTGAATGATTAATACTTAACAGTATCAATTCTTAAAAGCAAGGTATTGTTTTTGGAATTTGATTTGCATACGTGTAATATTAATCATCAAGTATAACTATTAAAATCTTTTTTAACTGGATACAAACACTAATGCTAATTGATTGCAGATTACATGTTCTCTAATGGATGCCGAGCTCCTCCCTGGAGACAAGTGCATGGAGAAATTTGCTATTTAGTCATCAAACCACATGACACTGATTCTTTGTATATCACTTGCAGCACAGCAGGAGTGTTTTTAAATGGAGTAAGTAATAATAAAGGATACTATTGAGTAATGAATATTTTTATGTGCCAGAATCAAAACTCAGTCATGTTTAGGGTAGTTGTATTAGGGCTGTAAGACCTGCAGAGTTAATGTTTTGGTACAGAAGGAAAAGCCACAGTCGTAAATGTATGCTAGTTTTCCCATATGTTTTAAGTGCTTTTTCTATAAATCTTGTACTAGGGGTGTATTCTGCACTCTTTGCTAGCAGTGTTTGATTAGTCTTTAGACAACAGTTCTTCACACTTTTCCTATTTAAAGGTACTGTGGGACTCAATGCCTCTCTAGTGCCTCATTGCTCTTGATCTGAGGTGCAGTATTATTATATGAGGCTAGTAGAGCTTACTTTGGTCTTTTTATAAATGATAAGCAGTTCCTTCTTCTTTCAGCAGTTGCTTTTTAGAAATTACTTCTCTCTTTTCTGCTTTTCATTTTGACTACCTTCTTCCTCTTGGATGCATTTTGTTTAGACCCTTACATGTGTTAAGTGGTGACCAGAGCTCTTACATTCATTTTGAGGAGAGACTGGTGTCCATCAGGCATAACTCTACAAATTGATTTCCTGAGAGTTGAAAAATCCAGGGAAATTTTGACTTGGCACATTTTTAACAGATGAAGCTAATAAAGCTCAGGAGCTGGGTCACATTATTTTCTGTGCCTTTTAGACATCTGCCATACTGCACGGGAAGCTCATATTTATTTGATTGTTTGCCATAAGCCATAAATTCTTTTCAGTGGAACTACACAGGGTACAATTAACTGATGGTTATTGCCTGCAAAATCCTGTGTAAGAGCTTGATGATCTGTTGGGGTCCATGGAGATGATCTGTGTGTCTTTATGAAGCATTTTTGAAGTTTGGTCAACTCTGCTGAGCATGAGACTTCTTTATCTAATACATTATAACATGGCCTTGGTGCTCTTTTGCACTATTTTATGATGCAGATTAAATTACCTGTGTAAGGCGTAACTATTAACAATTTTAAATGTATTCTTTTTTTAAGGGTCAACTAAAGGGTGAAGATATTGACTATGAAAGAAAAAGTGATCTATATAAAGACATAGTCACATTTTTAAGGGAGAGATCACCTAGATTTGTAGAAAATATGGCTAAACAGGTATGTATTTATTGATATTTGGTGTACTTCTTTGTGCAGATGTACACTGGTAAGTATTACATTGTAAACCTGGCTGAACGTTTATGTCTTTTATCAAAGATAAATCTATGATTAAAGGAAGAATTTTAAAGAATGGAGTGTTTTTTAAAGCTATTATTTGCTTCGTGTTCTAAGAAATACATTTCTTTTGTAAATAGAAAGTAGTACACCATTTCATGTGTTGTTCTGTCATACTTTTTGGTGGGGTTTCATCCAACATGTGAGGTCAGCTTCTAATTTTGCATGAAATGTTTTGTCTGTCTCCTGGTCTTGTTCTTTATGGAGCAGTGGAAATGTTAAAGCAGGAAAATGTGATATCTGTATGGAAAAGGTCAGCTTTTTATTACAATATTTTTCTGTGATGAAAACCACTTAAATTTTTATTTTCATTTTTTGTAAGCCAAACATAAATAATTGCCCAACTTTTTAATGAGAACTGCCTGATTTAAATATCAGAGCTGAGAGTTAAGTATCCAGCTTACAAACTTTGTCCTGCTCCAGACACTGTAATGCAAGTGATTTGGCTTTTATTTAGAGCTCTATACTAGCTAGACTCACACAGTACCAATACAATTTTAGTTGTTTCATTGTTCCTGATAAAACTGGTGGGGTTTTTTTTAGATTTCTAGTGTGGTTTTAACAGATAACTTGGTGGTAAAATTCCTTACAAGCTAAGACCTGTGAAGAGTTTCATTGTGGTTATTTATATGCAATTTTAATTATTGCAAGAAAGAAGTAACTAACAGCAAAATTTCCTTATCCTTTAGTTCTGATTTTCTGGAATTTAGGGCTGATATTTATTTTTTTGACATACAGATATTTGACAGTTTTGAAAGAACAGTCAAGTCATACACATAAATACAGTAGCTTGTATTAACAGTATTGGAATTAGATTTGTGAGTTGTTCTGTTTGACAGGATATTAAGTTCCAAATTTTCTATTTATCTCATAGGCAAGTATTTTTTAAAAGTTGTACCAATACTGTTATTCGTTTACACTTCATAAATAGGAAAACATATTAATGTTTTTAGACACTGGTTTAATTTATTTTCAGTGATTTGACTTCATTTGATGATCATGAAAGGTAAAATATGACAATATTTTACCATTTTTTCAGATCTAATCCTAAATGTTAATGTAGAATAATGTTACTATTGATGATAACATGCCTTTATTTACTAGTTTTCTGCCCTTATGAATATACTGTAACTTTTAAAGTTACACTTAATAAGTTACACTTATTAAATAAGAGCAAATAAACAGAATTTATCCTGTTTTCCTTCAATTTTCATGTAAATCATTATTCCCTGGCTGTGTAAATAGGTTTATGCAGAAGAGTATACATTATACCTTTTAAATGGTTTAGGAATTTCATATCATCTTGCCTTGCTGAAGCACCGGTTTAGTACATTCTGCTTTCTACAACTAGAATTTAAACAAGTTAATACTGTAGAGCTGCAGAGCCTTTGTACCTGAGGGAAAATCTTCTCTGCTCTAGAACTATAAAATGCAGAGAAAAGCTGTATTTCCAAGTTTGCCTAAATAAAGTAAAATATGAGTAGAAACAGTTTTGATTTATTTTCTGAGGAGAGGAGAGCTTCAAAAAGCTCATTACATACACATATATTGCAAAACCAATTAACTTTTATAATATCTGCCTAGCCTTGTTTAAGCTAACATTGAGAATTGCTGTGTTGGCATATAGTGCTGTAGCAAACATACTTTTAAAAGCATGCTTAACTGATCAAGCTACAGCACCAATTCCCCTGTGATTTATCTAGTTTATCATGTGCTAAATTGTCTTGTCTAGAGTACATTTTCAGAATGAGAGCATTAGCATGAGTTAGTTTGGAGTTAGACACTTGAGTTGGCAAGGCTTCAACAGCCGATTCTCATCAGGGACCAGTTGAAAACAGAGCCTGCTGTGACAGTCTCCTTAAAACTGCTGTGAATCAGGCACACCAAGGAATGTCTTCACCTATCTGGTACTGACAGCTGCAATAACAATAATAATAATAATAAGTAACGATCGTATGTTGGCTTTCCTGTAAAAATGGAATGTGTTCCAATAGAGAATAAGAGTTGACAACAGTGCTTTCTGTTCTGTATGTTATTGATCAGCCATGGTGCTAGACACTGACAGCTGAAGGATTGGTAGGTGCCACTCAGCTCCGTTCGTGTATGTGACTTGTTCAACAGTGTTTTGTCCTGAGAGGCAGAAGATGAAAAAAACTAAATGGAATGTGTTTATATTAATTCTAAACTATATCAAATTAAATTACTTGGAACTGAAGTCTAGCACTTTATGATAGCCTATTTTCAGTTTTACGTTCATTACTTTTTTTTGTGGGAATTTTTTGTAAATCCTTTATGCAGGGAAATAGTTTTTATGTAAATGTTCCATTGAAAGCAGAATGGCTGACTTTGCAATTCTAAATCTTAAAACTCATTTGGACCTATGTTCTATGAAAGTGCTTGTGTCACACATTTTTGACATACTAGAAATCAAATAACACCAAATATTCAGGAAAGTTCTGGAAGTTCCAAATTTATCAACTTGATTTACTTAAAAAACTTCAATTTGCACATCATAAATGCTACTTTCCAAATTAATGTTTTGTTCTTTTAAAGATGATATAATTTTGTGCTTAGAATCTAATTCTACATTTAATGCATAGATTTTTTAAGCAGAGTCCTAGAATTGTGCTTATAACTTACTGTTTTGATATTCATTATTCATGTAGCAATATGAGTGACAAACCATGTATCCTTTTATTAGGATTATAGTTTTTTTAAAGAAACAGCACACGAGAAGAATTATCAGCATGTGGAAGGTGCTGAGATTTCTGGCCAATTTCAGAGCTTTCATGATTTTACAGAAAATAGGAGAAAAGGAAAAGTATGCGGGAAAGGGAAAAGTTCTTCAGCAGGATCCCCTGGCGAGAGGTCAAAACCACGTATGAAGTGGAAGAGCAGTGGGCTTTCTGCTTCCCAAAGATAAGTAGTTATCTTTAAAATTGAGTTTGCCTATAGATCTCTCTAAACTGTGCTAATGATAGGGCTGCATGTTGCAGGTTTCCATTATTGTCTTAAGTTAGGAGGAATAAAACAAAGCTTACTACATGTTGATTTCTAAGGAGGGAGTTTGGACTACCAAAGAGAGTTCTCAAGTTTTTTCTGTCATGCAACAACTTTGATGTTGTTTCGTCATTTCCACTGCAAGGCAGGGAAGGAACTTGCAATCGTCTGCAGTACTGGTTCTCCAGGACTGTCATATCATCATATTTTTGGTGTAAAATGCCTTTTAAAGCAAGACTGATTAGAAAACCTGATCTAAACCACACTTTCTGAGGGAGGTAAAAAAGGTCCAAGATGGAAAATCAGAATGACTGTTATTACTGCCACTTTGTGATGATTTCATATTATATGAGCAACTTCTCTAGCTCAGCTTAGCAATGATATTCACTGATGAGATTATCTCAAAGTTTGAACACCCAAAATAAAATATACATATTTTGGATATTGCTGGATTTGTCTTCTGAAATCAGAACTCTGCTTTGAATTCATGTTTCCTGATTTTGTGTTAGTGGAGGAAGAAGAATATCTGCAGAAAAGCCTTTCAATGTCATCCTACAAAAAATAGTATCTTTCTCAAGTCTACGAGTTTAACAAGTTGCAAGTAACATTTTAAGAGATTTTGGATGTAATCTATGGTTATCAGTTAAAAAGAAATTAGCTTTCCAGAGCAAGAGCTAACCTTTTTCCACAGTTATTGTTAAAGTCTTGATGTCATGAAATTGACTACAATCATAAATAATATATTTTTTTCTTGTGACTGTGATAGAGTGACCAGCTCAGACTCAAAAAGACATTTTGCTTTCACAACATTGTCATTTAGGGACAAAAAAAGCACCAGAGATTGTGGTCAGCTAGAACTATGAGTTTTTTGGGAATATGGGGAAAGTAATATATATTGTATTCAGCATGATTAAAGCTGTGGAACATCTCAGTGTGTGGAAGAACTGGGCAGATCAAAACTGCCTGGAAATAGGATGACTAGAGGAGAAGAAGAAAGATACAGAAACTCATGTCTGGGGATGTTTGATAGGGAGCAGATAGTCACTGTCTGTTCTAGGACAAAAATGATTTTCATCAAATAAAAATGAGCCAGTGAGATCAGTTCAGAACAATGGCAGAGATGTCTTCATACACCACATAGCTAAGCACTCACATTTTTTGCCAGAGCATAGTAAATTCATTTGTTCATGTGAGTTCAAAAATAAGCCAGAGCCATTCATTGAACTTTTTTCCATCCAAAACTGTTAATACATGGACAGTCAGGAGTTCTCTGAATCATAGTATGCTGAAGAATATTCTGGAAAATATAATCTCTGTGTTATTTTTATTTTTTTAATAAACCCAAATCCAGTAGTGACAAGGCTCCAAAAAAGAACTCTGAAGAAGAAAGGAAAAGTAGTACTGTACCTCTGACTACAAAAAAGAAAGCCAGTGGCAAATCTAAAACGGTTAGAATTCAAGAAACTTCAAAATGGTATGGGTGACTTATTTTCCCTCTCTCATTTTTTCATTTTCCCTATCTACACTAATTATTACTGTACTTACCATTTGGTAATGTCAGTTGTATTTTTCTAGTTATTAGGCAGTGTTGTCATACCTGTTTGAAATATGCTTGTCCATATTATGGTTTATAGCTATCTGAAATAGGTGATTCTGTTCATTTATTTTTAGTAAAGCATCAAGCAGCCTTGAAGATGTTGGTGAAAGTTCCTCAGAGACTGATGAAGATGAACAGCCTGTACGTCGTCAGGAAGGAAACACTGATTTGTCAGCAGAATACTGGGGAATTCAGAAACTTACAAAATATGTAAAAGTAAGTAAGCATTGATAAATTGTATAAAAAAATAAAAAAGTTGCATTTGAGGAGACCAGACCAGTTCCTTATCCTTTCCACTTTCATTATACTTTAGTATAGCCCTGCAGTGTAGTATTTTCAAATCCTGGAACTGTGGACTTTCCTATCACACACTTTCTTTTTAATCTGCTATTTTTGGCTTATATAGCCCTTTAGATTAAACCATCTGTTCAGTGTTATTTAAAACGTAAGATGGCATAATCTCTTTATTAATTATTGGGTTTCTGTTTTGCTTTTTGTATGAAACTTTCCAAGAGATTTCTTTATGTGGATAATAACTTTCAAGAGTTTTTATTAAAACTGAATAGTTGCCTAAAGTCTTTCATCAACTGTGATTAATGCATGTCTGAAATAATTCTAACATGGTCTTGTGTCTGGATAGATGCTTTAGTGGACAAGAAAATGTATGATAAACAGGCATCTTCTAAAACAAACCAAAAAAACTTTTTTACACAGACTTGTTGAAAATCTTTTGGAACCTATAAATATAGATAGTTAGAATTCTGAATATGTCTGAAACAGATCAAAAACCCAACAACCCTTTACTATTCTGGAAAACTCTAATTATGTTTTTCCCTCAGGAGAAGTTCCTTTACAAGTTTGTACTGGAATTTATGTTCTGTTAAGTTGCTAATAAAAGCACTGGCTTATTTATTTTTTTGAGTGCAACTACAGAGTATACACATCCAACAGATAAAATGATGGTGCTGGCTTTTGGTGCAGCACAAAGAGCAAGTCATATGAGGAGCAGCTGAGGGTGCTGGGCTTGTTTAGCCTGGAGAAAAGGAGGCTCGGGGGTGATCTTATCACTCCTTCCAGCTGCTTGAAAGGAGGTTGTAGCCAGGTGGGGTCAGCCTCTTCTCCAGAGATGGGACGAGAGGACATGGCCTCCAGATGTGCCAGTGGAGGTTCAGGCTGGACCTGAGGAAGAGTTTTTCACTGAAAGGGTGGTTAAGCATTGGAATGGGCTGCCTAGGGAAGTGGTGGAGTCACCATCCTTGGAAGTGTTCAAGAAATGACTGGATATGGCCCTTGATACTGTGGTTTTGTTGACGTGGTGGTGCTCAGGCAAAGATTAGACTTGATGATCCTGAAGATCTTTTCCAACCTTTATGATTGTAAGATTCTACTTAAATACTTGTGAGGAATAAGCAAAGTTTTGGCTCCTCACAATCCTTTTAACTATTGTGGAAGCGGAACTCAGTCTTTTAAAGTGTATTCAGAGTATTCACACTGCTTGTTTTCAGTTCATGTCTGTGGGGCCTTGCTAGTGGACCTGGCAAAGAGACACAGACAAACATGGATGATACAAGCCTGTCTACATTTATCTTTTCTAGGTTGGACCTCTATATTTTTGTCATTTTGGCTATGGTAAAATGACCCTTTACAAATGTAACTTTGAGCATTCCTAATGCTGAACACAGCACATCTACATTTTGATTATAGAGTTCTTCCTACTTGCATGTAATTACAGTTCAAGAGGTTGTTTTCAAACCTTTCAGTTTGCTAATAGCTTGTTCCTGTCTGTGTTATGAAGCAACTCTTTGTACTTTTCAGAGAGCTCAGAGAAACACCCATGTTACTTTTTAGTAAAGACCCAAGGTTGTCCTGGAGAAGATACTTGAAATTCATTACTGTTGATAAATTCCCACTAATCTTTTAATTGGCCCATTTATATACCACCCTCCTTACTGACAAGGCTCCTCTCCTGGTTACTTAATTCTCAAACTCCCTTTCCTCTCTAGATCCTTCATGTAGTGGTGTTTAGATTTTAGTACTGAACTTAAATCAGTATTGAAATTCATATCTACATTTGCATAAAACCATTCTGAAAGAAGAGTGAGAATGACAAATAGGAAAGTACATTTTTCATGCAACTCTGTTTTAGAAATTGACTATATTTTGTTCCACCTGTCAACAAACAATATTACACAATGGTTTAGAACTAGGAAATCACAGGGCAGCATTTTTGATCAGATAATGAGTAGCCATTAAGAAGTTTACAATATAAAATTCAATAATACAGAAAAGTTTTGTTGTAAAATTCAAATACATACTTCTTTATGTATTCATGCACACCTGAATCTTCCAATTGTTCTTTAAGTTAGATGTAAATCAAAATAAGTATTTGAAGATATACTTAAAATAGTTCTCTGTTCTTTCTTAGCTGCATAAAGCAAGAACTCCCTAGTGTGAGATAAAGCTGAAAAGAGATGCCTCAGTGCCATACCACAGACAGTGGTTGAAATGTTTTATTGATGGAGTGCTACTTTAGCTTGCACATGGAATTCATTTTAATTCAAGTATAAATACTGCACTTCTGGCCAGACTTGGGAGATTTTTTGGCATTCTTGTTGTTCATGTAGGCAAGTGTTCATGACACATGCAATATAAGAGAAAATAAATTTATGATTGTGTTATTTAAGTATCTACAAGTATATTTATAATAAGCAGTAAAAGGGCTTGTGTTGTTTGCCCATCTGAAAAAATTAATAAAAATCCTGAAATAATAGTTGACTGAGATACCAAGAAAATGCAATAATTTGTAGATGCGACAATTTTTTGAATGTCTGCTTAAGTTAATGTGAATTACAATTCAGCAAGATTCTATAAAAGATTAATTTGCAAAGGAAAAACTCGCGTAAAACCTGAAAGATACCTAGTTTTTATATAATGTTAGATTGTCATTAAATATTAAAAAGATGGTTGCTATTTGTATAAAGCAAACTTGCAAGATCTGTGAGTTGTGCCTGTAGGCTCTGTACTTGTATTCCTTTTCATGGAGAGAAAATTCCAGTTTTGGGGAAATTCCCTTCTGACTTTTTGCCCTTCTCCACTCCCTTTCCTTTCTGGGAAAGAGTATCCATGCTGGAATCATTCCGCTGGGAAGCAGCTGCTTCTGTGGTCTGGCTCCTTGTCCTACCTTCAGCTTCCCAGAGCTGTGAAGCAGGATATGGAGCATGTGTGTTCCTGCCACGCCTCCCCATCAACTTACCAGTGAGCAGCAAAATCAGTGAGCTTGGTGATGGCCTTGTGTTAATCATCCTTTGGGGCCAGAGTAGATAAAATGGGAATGAGGTGCTCTGTTGATGTTTGTAGCAGTGAGACTCACCCAGCCTACTTCGGATTCAACTTTATTTATTAAATTGGTACTTCTGAAGAACTGGATTTCCAGAGGAATGACTACATTTTGCATCTGAAAAATTGTAGGAGTAGGATGAAGGAGTCATCTTTTTCAATTATCCTTTTACTAGAAACAGGGAACATCAGGTAGAAATGCAGAATCTTCTTTGAGGCAGATCTGGGGCTGTTGACTAAAAAAAAAAAGAAAAAAAAATGGTGAGAGCTGGGCTTTGTGCTGCCCACAGTTGAGCACTGACTATTGCCAGGCTTATGATAAAACTGAGATGTTGATAGGTGAATTGGGCTGGTGTCTGTGCCAGGAATAATGCCAATATCCAGAATAAATATTTAATCCCTTAAACCCTTGTGCTGTTTGACTTTGGTTCCCTGTAAGGGTGTGATTTAGATGTACATCTATGCCAGGATGAGGATGAATAGAGTTCTGCAGGACCATGTCAGTTACAGAATTCATCCTTCAGTTTCTTCTGTGGAAAATCATTCTACTTTTGTCTATGTTTCAGAATTATGCTAGTGAAACCGGTCAAATCTCACACTTCATGTAATATATCCTTTAATTTCATATCTGTTTGGAATTACCCCAGAGCAAAAGACCTTGTTGCCAGGACAGCACCGTGTTTCTTTTCTACTTTGGAATACTAGATGGAGAAATCTGCTGTCTCTCCCCAGCTGCTTGTGCCCTGTGCCAGGCCCAGGAGCTGGAGAAAGGCAATGGCACTGCACAGGAGCCAGGGAGGATGCTCCCTGGGTGTGGCCTTCAACAGCAGCTCCCAGGTGTCCATGTGTAAATGAGAATTGTGTGGTTTAGCAGCTGATGTGTACAGCAACTCTTTTATAAGAACCAGTTATAAATTTACGGCACTTGTGAAGACATTGATGTGGCTTGTAGATTTTTCTCAAAATTTACATGCAGTAGAGGACAGACAGATTTTTGAACTGCATAGTGGAAAACTATAGCTTTCTTAAGTTATAATGGAATGATATTGGAAACATTCCATATTATTAAGATTATACTAGTGCTCATTATAAAAATTTAAATCAGTTTCATGACTGATGTATTAAGAAATCAATTGCATTTTGGGATTAGTAGAAAAGTAATTCTACTTTATTCTAATATGTAGGACCTCAGAAAAAGACATGAATATCCCACCCTAAGGAATAAAATGGGTCTTCAAATACTAATTGTTTAAAGTGAAAAGTCTAAAATCTCTGTTGTTCATGGATGTAGTGTTGAAATATGGCCCTATATGTATGATGGATGCAAATGTTAGGATCTTATAGCAGGAGTAAAAGTCCCTAATCTTGCTCCTGTCTTCCAGTATTAGCCAAGATTTTATTTTAAAATTTAGTAAAGAATGTGATTACTGGAAAAAAAGAAGGAAATAAAAATATGTGAAAAATTCAATTTATAGTTAAGATATGTATTTTCTAACAGTCTAGATAGTGCTGATCATGAAAAAGAAATATTTTTATGATAACTTTACTAGGTAGGAAATATTTTGCAAATGGTGAACTCTCAAACTATTATTATAATTGGCAACTTTGAAGCACTGGAATAGCTCCCTCCTCAAAATACCATACAATCATTCTTCATCCCAAGAGACATATAAAATTCATAACAACCGGTTGAATTTTAACCATTAACACCAATACAAACTCTAATGAATTTCTGTGTAGTGAAGGTTTAATTAATGTTCACAGGGTCACACATTCCTTATAGTTTCATAGCTGATAAGATGAAAGACAGTCTAGAAACAAAGAAAAAAAGAGTAAACAGAATTCAGTAAAAAAGGGGAAATAAGGGATGGTCGATGAAAAATAAAGGACTGAGGAAAAGAATGTAAAATAAGTTATTATTAACCCTCTTTCTGCAGGGTTGTATTCTATGATGAAAGCAGGTAATGAAATTAATGAGCTCTGGTTTTGACACCATAACTGTAGTACCTCTAAAATAGTAGTAAATTGCCACAGTTGTCTCAATCTGATTTCGGATTTTACATTCATGAAGTAGATAATCAAATTGTTATGTTTCATAATAATTAGAATGTGATTGTGTCTGTAAGATAGCAAGAATTTTAAGCAGTGAGAACAACATTCTGCATTGTTTTTAAGTGTTCCACATGGATCTAGGCTCAATTTAATCACAGCTCACTCTACACACTGTTATCCCAGAGGCACGCCTGTGCTTCAGCCACGTCTTCACCCATATTTGTTTTTCCTATGCTCTCACTAAGCCCTGTTTCTAAGTTTATTTTATTTCTCCAGAGAACACCTGTCTCTTAGTTTTTCATAAACCATTGCTATAATTTTGTTTTCCTTGCAAGATTTTTTTTTTGGCTAGTTTCAAATGACACTGCCTCTTCTGTCTGTTCAGTGCTTATGAAGCTTCACCAGTCTGCAGGCTCTCCAGCAGTCTGCAGAGGCAATGGTCCTTCCTAGTTCAACCTCATTAACTTTTCTCCTCAGATTCACATCCCCAGTTTCCTAAATTAGTTGGATACATAAAATTAAAATGGCTGTAATAGCATTAAGGCTTTTATCCTCTTTCTGAGCCAAGTACTAGGAAAAGTCAGAATTGCTTAGGCAGGTCTGACACTGTCACACAAGGTCAGTAGCACATCTGTGTTATGGACAGCAAATGTCTCATCTCCAAGTCTCTAGTCAAGGTTTACAGTGTTAAATTACTGTTAACAGTAGTGCTGTTTGTGTAGCGTTTTTTTTCTTTTGTTAAATTTAATCCTGGACCCTTTTCCCTTTCTCATTCAGTCCTATTTGTTTCTAATTTCTACATGTTCTTTTAAAACACATATATGCTTGATTTTCCTCAGATGAAGTGTCCTTACAAAATTGTCCAGATGCATCTGGGCAAGAAATACACTACTAAACTGAAAATTTCACAACGGAGTAGAAGATAAACTTGCACTGCTAAGATATTATATATTATCTTGGCCAGGTTTTCTGTGGTTTTGGGGTCACCATTTCGCTTCTTTCCAAGTTTGAGGTTTAAGAAGTTACTAGGAAAATATTCTATTATTCCCAGTCCAAAGAAGTAAAAGTTCATATGTTTGCACATGTACTGTTAGACTCTTACCTCCTCTATAGCAGAATCCAATTTCTATGAATCAGAAAAGGAAAGCTAACAGAATGGATACATGTCTTGGAAGAGTTTTCAAGAGGGAATCAATGCTTGCCTAACAAAACCTCCTGGTTTGCGCATACAATAATAGACATTCTTTTGTTTGAAAATTCATTTCTTTTCAATTTTATAAAATATGGCAATCTAAACTCACTGTATCTGGGTCATGACATATATGTCACTTCTGCCTCTGTGTAGGGTCAGGGTCAAGGTATTAATCTGCAACTAAAACAGTGCAGCTTCTGTGCATTGTTGTAGTCCAGCGTGAATGTTTTGAAACATTGTGATGCCTGTGATTTTCCACTGGCTTTACTTACATTAATCTGTATGGTTTACATACTGCCAGGCTGGAGCTAAAGAATGCCAGAAGATTCAGGAAGTGGGTCAGGGAATTATTCCATAACTCAGTTATACTTGTCCATAACTCATGTCTTAACAAGTTGCAGCTTGTATGTTTTATAAACTAAGATGAAAAATTGTAACTAGTATTTAAACCATGACAAAACTCAGAGTGTTTAGAGATTCACTAGTATAGAAAAATTGCCTTGCTGAAGCATATTATGTATTTTATACTGCAATACTCAGTCTTTCATTAAGTTTTATCAAAATTTATTTAGATGTTAAAGTATTTTCTAGTAGAAAATGACAAAATTTTCTCTGTGACTTAAGAGAGTGAAGTTCAGCAGAAAATAAAAAAGTCACAAACATTTAAGAATTCTGTTTCATATTTTACT
>VZTT01002593.1:62735-79353 GCA_013400855.1 Buphagus erythrorhynchus
TTTTGGATTTCTTGTTTTATAAAAATGACAATATTGCTTTGTGTTGGGATTCCAATTAAACAATGTTTTTTTTTCCTAGGAGTTTTTTTGTTCCATTAATGAATTTTAATTTAAAAAGTCTATTATTAAACAATAATTTGACCTTCTTTTTTTTGGGCTATTACATTATGCTACTTTGTTTGTTCAATATTTTTAAAAAATATATTGACTTGGTATGTTTGGTGCTGCAATGAGCAAATCATTTATGTAATGAATGATCTTTGTTTTTGGATATTTTTTTCGTGTTGGTGATAAAGTTTGAGCTACATACTACTGGCAAATTGTTGGATTGTTTTTGAGTTTTTGTGGANCACACACCTGCCCAAAAAAAGCACTTTTTTCCTGTTATTCAGCCATAGGCTTGTTATCACAGACATGCACATTTAACTACCTGTCCAGGATTACTTAATACAATAGAGAAAATACACTTTTACTCTGGCAAAATAAATTTCAGCCACTGGTCTAAACAGTAAAATCTCTGACATTGCCATGCAGAGTAAAACAATACTTCATTTTCTGGTAGCATTCAGTCATGTTCACTCTAAATCCTAAACCAAATTAAATAAATTAATAAGTCACCCTTCAAACAGATATTGTATTTATAGAGATATTTGTGAGCCAAAAACTGTATAATTTTAATTTTTACTTGATTTTGCTTTCTCTTGGGAAACTGAAATGCACTGTAACTTGATTGTAATGTTTATATATTCCCATTCATATATTTTCATTTTGCTACAAATTGGGCAACATATTTGGAATAATATTCTTTATAATCCCGTTCATACTTTTATTACTTGTACTCCTATAATGCCTTGAGGTTTCAGTTGAAAGGGTTGACTTTAGCGTAAATTTTGTGTCTTTCTTTCCTAGCCAGCTGAACTGACATCATCAGTTCAGAAATGAAAGCTTTGTATTGATTAGGAATGATTTAATTGGAATTGGACATGTGCTATTGAAACTTAAGCCTGTATATTTTATTATCTATTATCTGTATCTGTGATCATACTATCTATTATGGGTTAATTTTTTTTTTTAAGAAAAGAAGTAAATATCAAAAACATTTATTATTTACAAAATTTCATGATAGTAAATAACAGAAATAGAACTAGAGCAGAATGTAGGAAGTCATTGACTCCATCTGCTTGCCTCCAAAACAGCACCAGTTCTTTGTGTGTCTTCTGTACAAATATTTCTCTACCTTCTCTTTCCTGTCATGGAGATTTCACGACTGCTGTAAGCAATATATTCAAGAAATGAAATATTCTTACTATTAAAGTTGATTTTGTTGAGTCTTTTTTTTTGCCAAGCGTAGATCAACCCTGATGCTGTTGAACCCCATTATTTCTTGTCTGGACCTGGAGAACAGCTGATTGGCATTGAAAGTGTTCTTTAAGCTGCCTTCCTATTATCTTCTTCAGAGCAAACAGTTCCAGTTCTTTCAATTTTTCTGTGGAGATCATAATTTTGAGATATTTTGGCATCCTCTGGTCTTTATCAACTTTCTCAGTACCATTTTTGAAGTAGAATACCTAGAATGAATGTAGTACTTAAATTTGAGCACAGCCAAACCAAAGCAGGAAGATTTCTTGTATCTTACAGATTACAAATCTGGTTATAAGTCTCTCTGTAAAGCTTGCTTTGTTGGTTTGGCAATACTGTGATATTGATAGATAATATCAGTGTTGTGTTCTATTGCTAACAACAGATTTCTTCTACAGTTCTGCAAACTAATCATGGCATCAGCCAGTTCCCTTAGTACCATAGAGCAGAGTCCATTGAGCTCATCTAGTATGAAAACATCTAAGTTATTTAGGTACTTGCTTACTAGTTACGTCCTCAGCATAGCCAGAGTGTTCACTAGGCTGTCAGAGACATTAAGTAACCATTAGCAGAATATAGTAAAGATTAATGCATTAAAAAGACCCCTTAATGCTTTTGCTTTCTTAGTTCCATTTGTTGAAAGCTTGCCATTGACTAACAGGGTTTTTCCTCTTGGTTATTAAAGTCAAACAAAATGCTGGTTTGAACTTGTGTATTCCTTGGTAACTGTACTTTGGGTTGTGTCTGTATTTGCTTGTGTTTTCCTTTTATTTTCATTCTTTTTTGATCTTGTCAGTAGTTCTGTAATTCTCAGTTGTTCTCACTTGTGAGCTTCAGTATTGCAACAGACATTACACGTTCAGTGCAAGAAGATGATTTACTGATAGCTAACAGTGATACTGGTTTATTTTAATGGATATATGTGTTATGCCAATATATTGGAAGAGAGGCACATTTTTAAATAAGTCTGTGTTTGATTTCAAGCCTTAAAATTGACTGTTGATCTGCCAATAGAGTCTATTTTGCTTCCAACATATCAGATTTCAAATGGTATAACAACATGATGCAGATTTTATGTCAACTTAATGGAGAGGTAACTGTTTCCATGCATGTTAAAATCTATGCTGTAACTACAAGACTTACTGTAATGGTAACTTCAAGAAACAAAAAATAATTGTTGAAACCATCAGCAGTATTTCTTATTTTGTAGAACTGATGCTTCAGCACATATGAAAAATATTTTATTGTGGTTTTATATTAAAAACACTTAAAGTGGTGTGTTCGTTTTTGAAGCTGAAAAAATAAAATGCATATATGTATATTATATACAGTTGTATTTTTTTATTTAGTGTAAGAAAATTAAAAATTGTTTATTTTTTAAAATCCTGGTCTATATCAAATATCATACGCCAACCATTATACATGTAAGGTAAGGGAATTATGGATTACTATGTTATGTATAAATCCAGTTTCACTGTTGGAGANNNAGATTTCATAAAAGGACAGCTGTTAGTTTTTCTGAGCTGCAGAATATTCTCTGTAGTTTTGTAATCATATCATAGGGATTAAAAAAAAATAATTTAGAGTTTTTTTGTGTAGATAAACTGATTTCTCTTGGAAAATGTTTGAGAAATTGTAACATTCTTTTATACTCTAGGACATATTTTCAAAGTAGAAGAAAATTTGTTATTAAAGCAAGATACCTTTCATTTTCCTGAAGTCAAGATGATAAAGGTGATTAATAAAGAAAATTTTTTAAAATTGTGGGTGTCTTCCTGTAGGACACGATGTTACACATGTTTAAAAATTACATTTAACCACTTTTGTGGGGATATTTTGTGGTATCTGTAACAAGAAATTTAGGTAAAAATTATGAAGCACTATCAATATATACTTCATTGATTAGCAGAACTGTTTTGTCTGATGTAAACTACTGGTCTGAAACTTTATGAAGTAGTTCTCTCACATTCTTTTTGGATGTATTTTCTCACTTGTGATTCTTTACTACATTTATAACTTGAAGAGCATGTTAAATTTAAATTCCTGTTGTACTGTATTTGTCTTACTGTTTCTGTTTACAGCTAAGAAATATGCTTCAGAAGTTCTGGTTTTGTTAGAACTACCTGTATTATATTAGCAAACATTACTTATTTTTGTGATATTCTGTGTTTCATTATGATGTCCACAATTTAGCAGAACGCTTTCCTCTGGGAGGGGGTGACCAAAAATCCTTTACAGATTCAAAACTCTTGTTTGAAAGAGATGGGCTTGGGCAGCACAGTTCAGATCAGGATGGGAGCCAGAGCTTCCCTGGAATGCAGGAGGTGGATGCTGTAGTTTGATTTGCTAGGTACTCTAAGTTGTAACTTCCACATTAGTACCAGCTGGCAGTGTTCACTCCAGCTTCTGTTGCAGCTACAGCTCAGTTCTCCTAATTTCCATGCAGGTTGGTTCATCCCTGATTTTATTGACAGTAAATCTATATTATAGGTTTAAAAGAATCCACTGTCATATGGTTTAACTTTCTGTGTTGTGTTCTTTGATTTTTTTCTTACTTTAAGTCTAGTTGCAGTGACTGAAATAGAGCTTATAATTTAGAAAAAAAACATTCAATCTGGTCTATTCACAGCAAGCCATGTTAGTAATTTTCCACGTGAGCTATTCACTCATTTGAATCTTTATGCCATTTACAGACTTTATCACTTATTCCATTCCTTACTATGCTTGTGTTATTGAACACCATAGAATCAAAATTGTCTAACATGTTTCTTCCTTAGTAGCAGTTTTACTAGCATGACTGGAAGTGATTGAGTTTTATATTAAATGCACTTTACTCCTTTGTTAATTATTTGCTTTATTTTAGGGAGGTGATCCAACAGCTACTGTAATTGCACTGTGTTCAATGAGAGATTTCAATCTGTCGCAAGAAACGTGTCAGCTGGCCATCAAAGACACTGGATGTCTTGAAGTGTTAATTAATTTACTTGATACAGAAGAAATTAAATGTCAGGTAATGAGCTTTGTCAAATAGAGCAATGAATATGCCTTTTCTGTTAGAATATTTTTTTGAGTCTCAAAGTTAGAGTGTAAAGAAAATTGATTTCTCATTTCTGTATTTTGTTTTCTTCAGATTTTTTAGAAAGACATGTATGTCTTTGACTTTCAGTTTCCTTATTTTCTGCTGATTAAATATAAAGAAAAAAATAAAATAACCCATCGTTTAAAATAATGTTATCATTTTTGTATACCTACATAATATTTAACTTCTATCGTTTCCCATTATCTAGGCTGGTTCATTAAAAATCCTGAAGGAAATAAGTCAAAATGTATTGATCAGACATGCAATTGCAGATCTTGGAGGATTAGAGATCATGGTGAAAATACTGGACTCTCCAGATACCAATCTAAAATGTTTGGCAGCTGAAACAATTGCCAATGTTGCTAGATTTAAACGAGCACGAAAGACAGTAAGGCAACATGGAGGAATCAAGAAATTGGTAAGCAGACATTAAAATTTGTACCCTAGTCATATGCATATTTTTGTTCAAAAATATTAATCATGTTGTCAGCATGATTAATTGTAGTGTTTACCATAATTAGAAAGCAGCATGATATCAAAGCTTCCTGCAGACATTAAGAAATCGGTATTTTTTTAGGTTGAGCTGTTGGACTGTATTTCAGTGGGATCATCATACCAAGCCAAAGACACTGAAACAGCACGCTGTGGGGCTTTGGCACTCTGGAGCTTAAGCAAAAGCACCAAAACCAAGAAAGCAATCCGTAGAGCTGGTGGCATTCCATTACTAGCTAGATGGCTCAAATGCTCACACACAAACATCTTAATCCCAGTAGTGGGGACACTACAAGAATGTGCCTCAGAGGTGAGTAAACATATATGGCTAAGTTATTTCTAAGCATTAAAGAAATTCGCCACTAAAAGGAAATATTACATTCTACAGTCATTTAAATCAGGTCAGTTATCCCATCAGGAAGTAATGCTTTATGTAATCAGAGTGGTTTTGAGAAGGTCACAATTTGGATTGAAGTAAAAGCCACATATTTTTTATTTGAAAGGCTGGGAACAATTCATAAAAGAAAAAATGTAGAAATGAAAGCCTTAATGAGTTTCTTTCTTTTCTTATTTTTTTCATCATACTTTACAGATTTGGCAACCTAATGTGCTATGTTCTGGTTAATCAATGAATTTAAATTCTACAAAACTAACCTGCAGGTGTGGCCAAGAAGATCCAAGGCAGTGCAGGCAGAGTGGTTTACAGTGTCCTTGTGCATTGGATCTGATCCATTGCAAATAGAAGAAAGGAATATATGTGATTTTTCCACAGATTTCCGTGGCACATTTTGCAACTTTGAGTATATTCAGTTTTTAAATTCGAATACAAATATTTTTTACCATGGCCATGTAAGGGATTACACTAGTGGGACAGTTCTGTATAATGTCTTTATGAATGACCTGGTTGAGGGAATCGAGGGCACCCTCAACGCACTCAGTGTTTGCAGACACAGCAAAGGTGGGAGTGTCAACCTACTGGAGGGCAGAAAGGCTCTGCAGAGGGGTCTGGACAGGCTGGATCTATGGGATGAGGCCAGTGGTACGAGGTTCAACAAAGCCAAGTGACAGGTCCTGCACTTGGGTCACAGCAACCCCTGCAGTGCTACAGGCTAGGGAAAGAGTAGCTGAAAAACTGTGTGGTAGAAAAAGACCTGGAGGGCTGAACATGAGCCACCATGTGCCTAGGTGGACAAGGAGGCCAATGGCATCCTGGCCTGTATCAGCAATAGTGTGGCCAGCAGGACCAGGGCAGTGATCATCCTCCTGTGCTAGGCACTGCACAAATCCTGTGTTCAGTTGTGGGTGCCTCAATTCAGGAAGAACACTGAGGTGCTGGAGTGTGTCCAGAGAAGGGCAGTGGAGTTGGGGAAGGGTCTGGAGCACAAGGCTGGTGAGGAGCAGCTGAGAGAGCTGGGGGTGTTTAGCCTGGAGAGAAGGAGGCTCAAAGGGGACCTGATCACTTGCTCCAACTACCTGAAAGAAAGTTGGAGCTAGGTGGGGTTGTTCTCTTCTCCCAGGTAACAAGCAATAGGATCAGAGGAAATTGCCTCAGGTTGAATCAGGGGAGGTTTAGATTGAATATTAGGAAAAATTTCATCACCAAAACAGTTGTCAAGCACTGGAACAAACTGCCCAGGGGAATGGTTGAGTCACCATCCCTGGACTTATTTAAAAGATGTGCAGATGTGGCACTTAGAGATGCAGTTTAGTGATAGACTTGGCAGTTTTGGGTATTGGTTGGACTCAATGATCTTAAAGGTCTTTTCCAACCTAAATGATTCTATTTGTTTATGATTCTGTATCTTCATTTGAACTTGAGGTGTATTGCATTTCAGATAAAAAATATACATAATTCGTCTTGGTGAATTTGAGGCCCAGAAGATACAATTTTTCAAGAGATTTTACATTATTAAACACTTTGTCTGTTAAAAATTAGCTTCTTGAATTACACAAATTAATGCATGTTCCATGAGACACAAACCTGGCATGTTTTAAGTTCAGTAAGTATATATTGAGAAGGTGTCATTTTTGAGGGCTTCTTGTATGGCCTAGCTTGGAAGGAACACGAAATGCATTTCTTACACAGATGTTTCCCCCACTTAAAAAATGATCTTCTGTTAGAATGCCTGTAGGTTAAAACTTGGATGAAACTATCACTAAAAAATGTTATTTCTAAGAACATGTTTTTCTAACCTTGTTTTAGGAATAGATGTGTTGTTTTGGCTGCTGGTTCTCAATGAAGTGTGGGGGTACTTCTTGATGCCATTCTGAAGCATCTTTTGCTTTCTTGGGTCTGAGCAGGGAGTTTGGACACCTTTCAGAATATTCTGCATTCTGTGTAAGCCAAGTGGCTACAAGATAGGCAGTGCAGTACCTCATTTTACCAGTGATTTGAAGAGCACTGCAGAGAATGCCAGTATTTACTTACCTCTGAGATCATCAGTAGTATTTTCAAGGCAATGATGACTTGTGCTTCCATAAAGTACAAGGCTTCTCTATAGCAAATCCTATACTTGTAGCATTGTATAATTATTGTGACCTACCAACTGTTAATATGCAGGATTTAAAAGATGCAGTTTATCTTTTTAGCCAAGTTACAGACTTGCAATAAGGACAGAAGGCATGATTGAGAACCTAGTGAAAAATCTGAGTAGTGAACATGAGGAGCTCCAGATGCATTGTGCAAGTGCCATATTTAAGGTAATTGTATTATAATCAGTAGGTCAAAACCAGGATTAGTTCTTTGTTTTCATGTCACTGTCAGTTTTAAATTTTCTTAATTTCACTATTTCTCTAATGTGGAAAAAATTGTAGCAATGTTGTGAATATTTTAGCTGCATATTTAATATTATTATTAGGTTCCTACTTGCTGCTCTTGCAGCAAGCATTAAGTTTCACAGGTAACCAGTGGAGAGAGGTGAGGCATACTGTGCATAGAGCTCCTTTTTGTTTGTTTGCCCCTAAAGTGGACAATGTGATAGTATAAGCACTGCTGCATATACAGGAGCAGTTTACTATCAAACTCTGTTAGTGAGCTGTTAGCATATTCAGATACTTGAATACAATATTTATGTTTTCATCTCTATTAGCTTTTACTAGTTACAATGTAGTACAGCTAGCTTTTGAAGACATCATTTTACACATTCTTACATAATATGTATGTTTAATATATATATATTTTTTTATAGTGTGCAGAAGATGAAGAAACACGTGACCTGGTTAGAAAACATGAAGGTCTACAACCACTATCTGATCTGCTTGCTAACAGTGAAAACAAACAACTTTTGGCAGCTGTGACAGGAGCAATCTGGAAATGTGCAATCAGTACAGAAAATGTGTTAAAGTAACAATTTAATTTTATAAGTATTTATTACATTATCATGTTTTGATTTTATGGGCCTCTGTTGTTTTCAAAACTGTTGTGTCACGATTCTTCAAAATTAGTCTTTATAATCATTTGGGCTTTCAACTTAGGTTTTACAGTACTTAAAAAATTGGCACCTGACCTCATCAGGGTATAGTAGAGATAGTGTTAAGTTCCTAGAATCTTAACAGTCAATGGAGACCAGTGGTGCCTCTAGTTTTGCTATAGGACACTGAATCAGGAGGTGTACTAGCACATACTAAGCATTTGACACGTGGCCATATCTGACATCCCCCCTTTTGTCTGTAACTTACAAGCCAGAATCACTGCTGCATGGTAGAGTACTTAGTACACTTGACTTTAATGTTTACAAGAGACACAGAGACCAAATTATCTCATTGTAGGAAGATATCTAATGCATATTAGAAATATACTGGAGTCTAGGGTAATTAGCCTAGAAGCCTCTCTTCTTGACTACAGAAAGGGGCTCAGAAAAGTAACTTAGTCTGGAGACCCAGCTTCTAAATGAGTGGAATTAACTGATGAGAGTTCTACTGTGGGTACCAGCAACCTCTCAGTACCAGGCTTCTGAGTCATTATCTGAGAATGTGACAGTAGAAGTTGTTACTCTCCACCTTCCATGGAGCAGCTTAATGATTGAGAAAACTTTACCCTCTCATCTAAAATAAATACAACAAATTCGTGCACCTTATCTAAAAAAAGGAAGCTGTCTCCACTACATATGTGCTAGGTTTCCTGCTGAAATTATGCTGCTCTGTATTTAGAGCATGTAGAAAGGTTAGAAGGAGTATTAGTAAGAGGTAACATCTTGCTGCTGCCCTAATTTAGTGTACCTTGCTGGATAAGCACATATGATAGATAAAGACTGGGTAAAGATTAGGAAGATTTCCACATTTTACATTCTGACTTTTTAGTATCCTAAATGATTTCCCAAACTGTTGGTATACAGACCTATGGTCTTTACGTCCTCTACTGCTGTCCTACTGCTTTTTTGCATTCTTAATTGCACAGTAACCTAACTTTTGTTATGGATGCATTCTTCTTTTCTGAAGGGTTTGTGCAGAGGTATCCTGATTTTGGATCAATCAGTGATGAGACAGACTGAATGGCTCTCTCTGTACTAGTAAATTAAACAGGGCCAAACCTTTCAGGTTTCAGGCTCTGTGTTAGGATTATCCTTACTGTTTAACTGCCAGCACAGTCCCTTACACAGTTTGCCAGCAAATGCTCTCCCAGACAATGCCCAGACACTCCTTAGGAACGGTGCAGGCAACAGATTGTTCCCATTAGACAGAATGGGTGAGGCCACCCTGCATTGTGAGGATAAGAGATTTTAGCCATATGGATGCTATGTTGTGCTTCTTGTCCTCAGGGCTAGAGACTGAGCCCTAGCCTGTTTTATTTATTAGTATAGCTGTAGCCAATAATTCTGTCCAACTGCAAACAGATTTTTGTTGGGCTACTCACATATCTTTGGCAAGTGCTTGATGCTCCACAAAGGTTACTAGCCCGGCGCAGCTCCAGCTGAACTCATGTGTTATGAAGTGCTGAGTCTGAAGCAGTAAACCTTATCCAAACTCAAGATGGGAGGGCACTAAAGAAAAGGGAGTGAGGATAATATGAAAACACCTAAGTAGATCTGGAGGGATGAGCCTGAGTCTGGCATGAAGCTAGAACTAACAAACCCTGCTGGCTCCTGCAGGGACACTTAATTATCTCTGAAGTGCTCCAGAGTGTTTCCTGTAGCAGAAGCTGACGGCTGAGATGTGCTGACTCAGGAGCTGGTGCAGGTGCCTGTGCCTGTGTAGCTGCGGGTGCAGCTGGCATGGGAGCAGCTGTACTGCTCCTGGACACGAGATGGCCCGAGCCACCAGCTCTGTCACAGAGCAGCCTGCCCATTGCAGAGCCAGCTCTCATCATTCCATCTGTGAAGCATAAAATGCCAGCAAGGATCAGTTTTGTTTTTTTGTTTTTTAAGATTATTTCCTTACTTTATTTTTTTTTCATGCTGTTGATGTTTACTCTTGAAGAATAATTGTAGGGATACTTCCAAATTACAGTGAACAAAGAGAGGAAGATTTCTCTTTAAGCAAAGGTTTGGATGATGAAAAACAAAAGTTTCTCATTTCTCAGTTGCTTTAATTATCATGCTGATAATCCATCTTGTAAAGATGAATTTTTATTGAGACATCTAGTTCTGCCATAAAAATCTCAAATACCAATATTTTTTTATATGAAAGAAAAGCTACATGAGCGACTGATTCCTGGAAAATAGTTTTTGTAGCTCAAGTAGACATTGCCAGAAGCTAGGGGCTGTGTGGAAAGCACAAATGAGAACTCGGTACCCTCAGAGAAATTTTCTCTGATAATTAAATTATATTAGTTTAGATCTAGCTTGATATACCACATGGAACTGTCAAGGTGTATCAGAAAATGTATAAAAGGAAGATGTAGTGTTTGTTAAGAATCCCCTAAGTTTTAACCAAAAAGAAAAAAACCCTTAGAAGATGGTTCCAGCACTGAGGAAAAAATCCCATTCTGAAAGATGAACTTTTGAGGTTTAGCACACATCTCTTTGTAAGATAGGACCTTCAGTATTTTAAAGATCATATTTTTGATTCTCAGTATCAAAAGTTCTATGAAGAATGAATAAAGTATTAATAAAGCCGTCAAGTCAAATTTTTGTCAACTTATTTCTTAATTACAAGTTGGAATCTAACAAATGTACTAGATGGAAGTGTACTAGAACTATGGTTCTGACCTCAGGAAAATGCAGTGTATTTGGCCTGATCTAAGTATAGAACTTCTCAGGGTAAACTCTCTAAAGGCTCATATTTAGTGAAAAAAAAGGGCAATCCTTTGTTTCAGAGAGGTGGAGGCAGGTCTGGTACAATACTACTCTAGCTGTATTGTTAACATAGCTGGGAAAAGTGCTGGAAATAAGGATGGCACAGTAGTTGCCAGTCTTCTGATTTTTCAGCTGTTTGTAGGTGTTGCATCCACATGTCAAGTTTAAAAAAACCCTCAAACTACTCAGGAGGTTCTTAGACAGCTAAATTGTAGAAATGTAGTTAGAAAGGTGGAGTAAGAAATTAGGCTGTATGTCATGCTTAGAATAAGTGGTTGGAATGGTGTACCTGTATTGGGATTTCTTCAGCAAGATGATTTACGTACAGAAATTAAAACTTGTACTTCAATTATGATAATATTTTAATTATAAAATTAAGCTTATAATGGTAACATACTGAAAATAACAACTTTGGATTTATTGCTGTCTTTTAGATTTCAGGAATTTAAAACTGTAGAAACTTTGGTAACACTGCTTACTGATCAGCCTGAAGAGGTCCTTATAAATGTCATTGGAGCACTGGGAGAATGTTGCCAGGAGCAAGAAAATCGAGGCACTATCCGCAGATGTGGTGGAATCGCACCTATAGTGAAGTTACTGACTGCAACTAATCAGGCCCTGCTTGTGAATGTCAACAAAGCAGTGGGAGGTTGTGCAATGGAACCTGAAAATATGTTGTAAGTTATTAATATTCATGGCATTTTAAATATTGAGAAACAGTTCAGTTATTCTGATGCAAATATAGTCAATTCTAATCTGATTTAAAATATTTTTGCTTTTTGCTTTTACAGAACTGTGTGGGTTGGTTACATCCTACGGTAAATTTGCTATAGATAAAAAAAAATTAAAAAGGAAATATTTAGAAGGTAAAGCTTTTGCATTTTGAGAAAAATCAAATAAACCTTTAGTAAATTGGTTTTTGTTTTAAAGTTGAAATTCAAAGTTAAAAACCACCATTTTAAAGTGCTGTATATAGGTCCATATTTTGCCCTCTCTTTTTACTTCTGTTCTCAAGCCATTAAAAATAGCCTAAATTAGAGGAAGTTATTCTAAAGGGAAACATGCACATTTACTGTCATGAAAATAAACTTAATTTTTTTGTAGTAGAGTATTATTTGTATTGTTGATCTCTTTTGTCCCTCCCCATCATTCCTTCTGTGAACTCAGACAGTTTTGGACCCTTTTCTCCCCTCTTATACCTTTGCAAAATCAAAGAAAAAGACAGTCTTTGATTTTGTGATGTAGATTTGTACAAATTACAAAGATTGTTGAGTTTTATGGTGAAGTGTTTCAGTTAAATGTTGAGGTCGGCATTTGCTGTACTTTCTGTTCTCTTACAAGGATATTTACTTCGAGATTCTCAGAATATTTCCCTCCTTATACATAAGGGAGGTCAGAAAGAGAGTTTTATTAAGCTCCTCCTGTTCTGATTTGCATAATTCACTTGATATTCATATAGCAGTGCAGGGAATTCTTTTCCTGAATAAGGCTTTTGTTCTCATTGCTTTGGCTGTCACCCAGTGGCAAAAGGCTGGATGGTACACAACTGTAAACATGGCTTGTGTGAGCAGTTAGCCATGTAGCATTAAAGCATAAATAAATGAAATCATTTTAGTGACATTTCTCACTAAAAATCAGCCTTTAGCATAATATATTAACCTAAGAGAATTAGCATTGCAAATACTGAGAAACTTAAGTGCCAATAAATATAAATTGATATTTATAAAACCTCAGACATACTCCAGTATTCAGAACTGTCACTTCTAGTATCCAGTATGGACAGCTTCATACTGGAATGTGTTCAGTATAAGCATTTAAAAATGCGAGTTGCTGCTAAAATTGTGATAGAACAAAGTCTGTCTTGTCTTTAAGAAGGAGAAAGTACAGGTTTGGGACAAAATTTATATTATAGAGTTTGTAAAGAGTGAACAAAGGAATCAAATGTTGAATTAGGTTCATATAAAACATTCTCTGTTGAAGTTCCTAACTTTAGAAGTGTTTCTAAAAGTATTTCAAGACATTTGCAAGTAAGCAAGATCTTAAATAAGTGTGAATGTACTTTTTGCTACTACAAGAACGTTATACAAATATTATTATCATGACTATGCCATGTACCTGATGTATTGTGCTAGCTATGCTTGTAGTACTAGACAAGATAATGCTGCTATATTTTTCCCAAACCATGATTCATCCAAGTGTGAATAAATTTGATACTAATTCAGCAAAATGTTTAAAAATAATGCTTAGTTAAAACATTGACAGCAGTGTAACTGCTCATATGTTTAAATGATTTCCTTGATTTCCTTGATTGAGTGATCTGCCTCTTACAGGGCACTTAGAAGCAACTTCCCCCCTACCACTGACCTCCACCTCTCTCAAAAAAAAAAAAAAAAAAAAAAAAAAAAAACCAAAAAAAAAAAAAANAATAATCAGCTTAACGAGGAAAAAAAATTAAAAAAAAGAAAAAGAAAAAAAGAAAAACAGGTATGTCCATTCCTCTCCCTTCTCCTCCTCTCAGACCAGTACAGCAGAAGTTGAAATTGTGTCTCCTAATCCTAAGTGCTCTCCTTTTGGGGAAGAACAAGTCACCGAAGACATGAAATACACACACACACACACAGAGTCTGTACTATGACTCTTTTCTGTTTACAAAATTGGGGCCTAAAACAATAAATAGTCTTGTTAGAAACTACTGTGGAGGTCAGTCTCTTTCTGTAAATATTTTCTGAAGTTCTTAACCAAAAAGACACATCTTAACGAAGGTGTGGAAATGTGCCAAGATCACCTTCTAGAAAGAAGCGAAGCAAAGCCACTTGTAGCCTGTAAGCATTTACAGGTGATGAGAATTTTCTGTTGCAGCAGGTTGATGCTTCGGTGTTTATGGTCTTTCAGATTAATGTAGCTGGATCCCTATCCCTATTACATTTCTTATTTCATAATCACTTATTTCTCAGAACGGTTTGACAGGTTCTAGGTAACCAGTTCTTCTCTACTGCCTCTTCCTACCAAATTTGCTTGGCAGGTCTTGGGGCTTGGGGTTTTTTGTCATGTGGTACAGACAGGCTCTGTTTACAGTGTAACTTTTTCAGCTTGGCTTTAAAGAAACTTTGAAAATTATGATGGTTTTCCTAGATTCTGCTATCATTGACTTTCATATGTAGAAAAATTTAAGCCCTCATAAGAATTGAGAATTTTCAGATATATTCTTACATTTCATTAGCTGCAAGTGTGTTCAACAAAGCGTGGCTTAGAGACTAAATATTCAGTTTAGCAGTTTTCTACTTTGAATGGGCTTATCCTTGCAACAGTAGGTATGTAAAGACCATACTGACCAAGAGGGGAGCTCACATAATTTCTGTAAATGATTCGGTTATATAGTGAAGAGGTTGTGATTAATGTAAGAAATAAAGCATTATGGACTAGAAAAAGATGAGAATAATCCATGAAGCAGTGCAGTTAAATTCTGTGGGAAATACAGTGCAATTATCTTATGTTCCATGGAAGAAGCTTGCACTGACAAAGAGAGACTAATAGATAGGCATAGGTGAATCTACATCTTCTATATGTCTGTTATGTATTTTATTTCTGCCATGTTTCCTAGTTGACACTGTGACTCTTACAACTACTGAATGGGAGGTACACTAGTGTTACTTTTCTGCACCAATCCTTTACTTCATGGCAACTTGAAGCAATTACGAGATTCTTACTGACTCTATTGAGCTATTTAAAATAAAAAACACCAACCAGCTTCTCTCACAGCCAAAAATAAGTTGGCTTATCTAAAAAACCCAACATAATTATATGACTGAAGTTCCTTACTCTTGTGTAGACAGCATGAAGCTGTTCTCCATACTTGGTCTGCTGTACCACCACTGACAGAGATCTTTCTGTATATTTTTTTACATATGTTTTTCCTTCTGAGGAACTCTTTATAAGTTATTAACTTTCTTTAATTAAAAACAAAGGATTAGTGCATATTCTTTAACTGACACTAGATTTTCATTTGCCCTTTCCATTTGAAAATCCACAGACTGCATCGCTGGCATTCAAAACTGAGGGCTTAGAATCTTATAAACTAAAATGTACTATTATTTTAGCCAAGCAGATGGAGTTTGAGTCATTGGTATATAATACTATTTATCAAAGCAGTCAGCAGCAACTAGTGAAAGTTTTAAGAAAAATGCTAAATTGTGGTTTAAAAAAAGATGAGATTACATTCTGACAGAATTAAACCCTGTAATCTTACCAGTGAGCACAATACAGAGTCAGTATAACTTTGTTTATTTACATTTGTATTTGTGGTCTAAATTGGCAGGCAATTAAACTAAAGTTCTCAAAGTTCTCGTAAGTAACATTTTAGTAGAGAAAGATGATAGATATGACAAACAGATGTCTAGGCTGTGTGTACATGTGTATTTTAGCAATTCATGGTGACATTTCTACTGGAAATGTTCAATATTAAGTTTTAACTTGAAAGAGAAGTACAATTTCAGAGTAACAGCTTTGCTAATTTCAGATATATTAAAAAAAGCAAAGTAAATTTCTAGAATTGTAAGCCACATCATGCTCATGATATTCAATGATATAATGATAATGAGATTCTTAAATAATGTGAAAAGTCTTCATTAGGCAGCTTTTGCCTGGGAACAGAGAACAAAAGTAATTTTAAAAATTATCTCAAGTTGACCAAACTGCATTGATCAAATGTCAAATACCAATTCACTCTAACCTAAAGATTGCAGTAATCTCTGAATGGGTTTAATTGCATTAAAGTTATTTGCCCATAAGATCTATTCTATGTACACCATACATACATTCTGTGTTGGAAGCAGGAAGATGTTTTGGTCCTACACCTTGCAGCTGCATTTTGGTAGGAGTGGTGATGCCCACTGGAAATATCCCTTCACCTCTGCTCTAATCATGTCTGGCCAGCACAGGAGCACATGACAGCAGTGCCTCTTCAGCCAGTTCTAACTGCCATTGCAACTTCTTTTGGTTATTTTGAGGAGCAGAATAATATACACCTATTCTAAATTAAGTCAGTGATCAAATAGGATCAGTCTGTGACAGAGAACTTTGGATCAGAAGAGGTGGCCCAGTTCTATTGTGAGATGCCTTGGCTTTACTAAGGAATAGAGGCACAACAGTTCAGAGCCTGGGCTCTTGCTTTTGAACTCCACATATTCATGCATTGCTATGTATTTACAGTGAAGGACCAAGTGGCTTATAATAAAGTTTACATTTCTACTTTGAGTGAGTTTCATGGCTGTTAAGATTTTGACTATTAATATGCTCTGCACATTAAATGCATTGCATACATACATACATACAATAGCAGATCAGCTATTCTATAAAGCAGTTAAATATTTGAATGTTAAAGTATTAAATATTAAGACTTTTATATCAACTAAATATTGTATTATTTCAGCTTTTATGAGATTCCATTCAGCTTTCA
>VZTT01002594.1:17566-33174 GCA_013400855.1 Buphagus erythrorhynchus
CAGGGTTTTTTTCCAATAATACTCAAATTTTACTTAATACTAGTTTATTCTCCTAGACTGTTTCACTTTAGCATCTCAGCTGATTGATTGTCAGTTCAAATCTACACATTACACAGGCCTTTTTTTCCCTGGTGAAACTGAAAATGGAAGTCATGTCACAACTTTGCATTTTCCAAGTAGGTGCTTTAAAAGATGGTCTCTGAGCAGGGACTGCCCATAAATCCCACAATTTATTACATTCATTAGTATCTAGATAAAGGTTATTAGGCAATCAATCAGGGCCACGTCTCATTACCCTTTAGTAGTTGGGATGTTTTTGGGGTTTTCATTAGGGAGTCAAGTTATTTTCTTTCCTGCTGCTGAGCAAAGAACTCCTCCAAGTGGATCTTGTTTAAACTGGAGAATTGAAACATTGAGACCAGACCATGTGAAAAATGGTGATGACTCAGGTGGTTTATTAGCTCTCCTCAAAAGAATACAAAGAAGGAGATGTTCTCTCCTGATGAAGAAGTGGATGAGTCATTTGAAGTGTGGCAAATATGCAAGAACTGTGGGAGAGGGCATGATATGGCAGACAGAGGTAGAAGTGACCAGTGCAGATTTGGCTGTGCAGATAAACTGGAATGTGAAGGTTTCTGGTGTGGTCTTTCATTCTAGCTATGAGCTTGTAAAAGCAACCACAAGGTACTTTCAGGCCTCTTCTGCAATAGTCTGTAGGAGAGTGGATTCAGTTTGGATCAGCAGTTGCAGGACTGGACTCCACCCAATGGAGCTGCATTCATGCATTTGGGCATGGTATTACCTCTGGGTCCTAATCAGCTTCTCTAGCCCTTTTCCTTCTTCAGCCTGGGGCTGGAAACCTTATGTTAGTTGCTTTTCTCTCAGTATTTCAGCATCCAATCCCTGCTTATGTGGACTCTTTAAGTACAGATGCAAGAGAAATTGCCGAGATATTAAAAAAAACCCAAAACAGCAAGAGTTGAATTTATTTAAATGTCAGCAGAGGTTCTACTCCAGCTATAGGAAAAAATTTGATAATTTTGATAAATAATGATACTGAAACCAATTTACTGTGCTATCTCATATTATTATATGAGATATATACTTTTATCAATATTTATATTCAAGATAGGTGTTCATAGGAGCTCTTTGCTATAAGTCAGCAACCACATTCATGTTGCCTCTGTATGTATGTATTGTGCACAGGGATAACTAATGACTGCATGAGCTGTGGTGACATTTACAGCCTAAAAATCTAAGTATGTGTGTGAAACTGGCCCACTAATGGGCTTATGTCCTACCTCAAATTTACTGATGTTTCGCCAAAGATCTCTCTGAAACTTAGACTGTATTTTGCAGTGGGGTGGGTTTTCAAACAGTGATTTTAAAGTACACATAGCACATAGTAAAGCTTCTTTCAATTTTAAGTTTGGATTTGGTGAGTGGAACTCTTAGTATAAACTAAGCTGTTTTCATTGTGGTATCAGTCTGTAAAGTTATTCCTATGTGTCTGATAGTATTCAAAGAGGGGAAAGTCTCTTCCTACCTCTACCCTGAGCCCTGGAGGGATGTGTGTGCTTTTGTCCTGCAGCACCGTGCGAGCTGGAAACAGCAGCTCCACTTCTGGTTAACAGTGATTTGTTCTTCATGGGGATTTATGAAGAGTTGTAAATCTGGTCCAGGCAATGATGTTTTTACCATTTTTACCTACTGGAACTTGTGCTTCACTGTCAGACAATGCAAGCATGATAGGAGGGTAATTGCCTAACACCATTCAGGAGAGGATTGGGAAGCAGGACAGAAATGACTGATGGCAATTGTATGGCCCACTTTGCATAATGAAGGCACAAAGTTCTAATCAGCACTGGACAAAGCCCTGCCTTGTAATTGGTTGGTGTGACTTTGAACAATGCAAAGACTGACTGAAATTACTGACTTTTCTTTATGATGATGAAATTAGTGAATTTAGATATAGCTGCCACTTGAAGATAGTTACTCAGATTTACACAGCTGACAAGACTATTATGCCAGAGAAGAATAGCAAGATGTGCTGTCATATAAAGGTTTGTAAGTGAGGGCTCACATTTTTAACAAATCTAAAAGTAGATCATGGATATGTGGTTTTGAATTTCTTCCCCAAAATTGTTTCTATTGAAATTTTATCTATACATGTATTCCAGAGCAGAACTGGGCAACCAACTCTTCAGTACTCCTGTAAATCACCAAAGTAACAGGGAAATGAACGTTTATGCAATTTTTTTTTAACCAGGATGCGCTCAGTTTGGTGTGGTATCAAAGGACCTGTTGTAAATTAAAGTGGAACCTTCTTGACTGCTTACCCAATTTCTTTGTTGCATCACTAGAAGATGGCCTGCCAAAATGAGTGAAAGTTAATATCATGTTCTCTGACATCAGTTTAGTAATGTATAGTCCACAGAATGAAGTTCACTTGTCAGTAAACCTTTAAAAATACTTACATATATCAAACTCAAAACTCTGAAAGTCTGTAATGCCCTTTTAATATATGCCATGCATCCTAGGAACAAAATGACAGCTGTATATCTGTGGAGTGGATTGTTCATTTTCATCTGAAGACAAGGGTGTAATGTCATTGTGCATTTACTATGTGAATGCCAGTTCAAAGAGAAATAGAGATGAAAAAATAGATAATACTTCTCAGAGACTCTAATTTTGCTATGATGACAACATCCAAAATAAGAATTAAATGTTTTCAGAAGTGCAGGAATCTGTCTTTGTAATTTCTTAGGAGCTCAAGATTAGAGTGACCCCAGTAGGTTTTCATATATTTCTTAATTAAGTCAAGCAAATAAATGTGTGGGACTTTGACATTACAAGGAAAAGTTACAAAAACATAGCTCAACTGCACTTGTCTCAGAAGTAAAATTCCCTAGACACTGATACCTAAAAACATCCAAGCAACCAGAATTTTCTCCTGTATGCCCAACAATGCATCATTTTACCTGGATGCCTCCCCTCTGAGGCCACACGTTTGCATGGACCACACAATCTGACTGCATCTTGACAGTATCTTTTCTTAGGACCCCAGCATTACTGGGGGTACTCTGGTGGGAAACCTTCTTTGGGGATTTGAGTTACTCTTGCTGCTGTGCAAGGCCAGTGACTCATTTCAGCCATCCCTAGAGCAGCTTTGAAAAGCAGAAACAGAACAGTGAGAGAAACACCTCCAGCATGGATGTGTGAGGTGTTTTTGGAGAGAATGATGACCTGTAGGGTTGTATGCACAATATCTGCTCCCGTGTGTTGGCCACAGCATTGCTGCTGCCCCACAGAGAGAGAGCATCTATTTCATCTTCATCGACCCCAACCAGCAAAGCAGCACACTCAGCCAGCTGAGGCTGGCCCCGGGCTCTCCTTTCCTGCAATTCTGTATGACTGAGCCCTTGGGGAAAGAAAAGTGCTGAGCACCTCCCTGGTGCTTGTGCTTTGTAGCAATCATGCTGTTGTATCCCCTGGGAAGACCCCACGGGTTTGTGAAGGACTTCTGAGACATTCCTCTTAACTGACTTCCACTCTGTCATGGATAGCAGGAGCAGCTGGATAGTGGGAACGGCCTCAGAAGTGATGAATCCACATGTACACAAAGGAGATGAAAACAGAGAGGCACTAATCCTATTTTAAGTAGTCACAGTCCCAAAAGCCAGTTTGTAGCCTTTGCCAATATTATCATTACTTTCTGTGATGGAGCTGGAAAGCCAAGAGCTACTCCTCCAGATACAGTGGTTGTATTATCTTGCGTGGTTTACACTTCTGACAAAGAATTTCAAGTGAAGCAGAAGATGGTAGCCCAAGTTCTACTTAAACTTTATTATAAAGTGTTATTGTTTAGTATTGAGTATTTGAAAGGGAAGGAGCAAGCAACTTGAGGCTGTGTTTCTTAATGCTGTGTTTCTGCTGGAATGGTGCAATGTATCACTCTCATTCCTCTGGGGAGCTGTGGGGGACTGACCATGAGACTGTGCTTAAACATGAAAGCCCATCCAGAGCTGTAGCTGCTATATTGGTATTTGCAGTTCTTTGTGGCTGTTTTGGTAAGTGCAGTTCTTTGTGGCAAACCACAGCTTCTTGCATGCTGGCTCTGGCACCCCATGCTCTGAGATGCTCCTTGTCTTTTGATTATGTTCTTTATACTGGCCAAGCAGAGAGATGAGGTACAAGGGGCAGACTCCAGCTCAACATGCCATCCTGCCACCACCAGTGCCCTGCTCACACAGCAGGAAGTCTTCTGTTGCCATTAACAAGGGATATTTGTGCTTGTCTCCAGCACATGCATAGCTAACATTGAAGGATAAGTTGGTTCTATTAGGATTGCTTGTCTTGTAGTTTATTTCAAGCTAAAAATTTTTAGGTGCGTTTTTTTTCTTCTCCAGTGTTGTTTGGCATTTTCTCTGGTGACAGAGTCACTGTGTCTCATGTCACCAAGCATAATCACTCCTACCACAGTCCTTTGAGCTTAGAGCAAAGGGACAGAGCTACAGTAGAGGAATGTGGAGCTTGGCATGGGCTGATGCAGCACAGGACACTTAGAGAGCTGCCTGCTTGTGTGGAAGTAAGCAGTGTACCTTATGCATGCTTCGGTTTTACAAATGCAGGTAAATGCAGTTACATCTGGGTTTTTTTGGACAGGAGCTTTATGAAACCTGTGAATTTTACAAAAAGATGTTAAAGTGCCACTAATATATTTTCTATTTGCCAGTCTTCTAGCAAGAAATGGTGAAAGGATAGGGAGAGGAAGAGTGGCTTTTCTAGAATGAATTTCTAGCCACAAAGCAGCAGTTTTCTTGTTGATGCCCTTAGACATTCATTGCTGACCAGAATTTGGGTGTTGATGTGTTGCGTTTAGGTCCTGGTATGATAGTTTCATTGTTTCTACCAATTTCTACTCTATTGTCAATACTCTAAGATACCTTTCCCAAGGCTTGTATATTAGCAATGTAACCTCATTGTGTAAGAATTTATGTAACTTAGCTTATTACCTTTTACAATTTCTCAAGTAAATATGTTGTGCTTGTATTTAGAGGAGAATAGAATAAATTCTCACTAGTAGTAAATTCTTTTTCAAAGACAGTTGCATTTTTTATTGTATGTTTTTGCATTTTAGCCTTTGTTTGCATTTCAGTGTGCAGCAATAACCTGGTACGTCCTTGTGTTTGTCATTTGCCACAGTGGCTGGCTGGCATTAGTGAACTTTAACAAAGTAGGTTTTCATGTATTCCTTAATCAGGTCAAAGCAAATAAATGTGTAGTACTTTGGCATTACAAGGAAAGGCCATAAAAATAGCAATATACTGCAAGCACATCCAGACGTGTTTTTTCTTTTGCTCACTTAAAAGTCTTTTTGCATAAGAATGAAAAATAAAACTATTAACAGTCACAGAAATGAAAAGTGCTTGAAAAGAGCTAGTGTAGAGCTGGTAGAGTGCATCCAACAACACTGCAGGTGAGGCAGCCACTGCAGCCTGTCATGAGGTGCTGAATATTTGTCTTATGCTCATGTAAGTTAATTGATAAATTCCACATATTTTACTGTTTATGCTTTATTAAACTAATAAAATACATATACAAGTATGTCTTCAGCTGAAAATCTGCTTCCATCCTGAGTGCACTGTTGGAATCAGAATGTATTTTCCCCTTTACTTTGGATACATTTCTTATTATAAAATGCTGTCAGAGAAGTAGAATTGCCACCCACTGAAACCAACATAAGTCATGTGAGGATATAAATGAGAATATAAAGTGACAATATAAATGGATTTAGAGCTGTAGATAAGAGATTTACTCTATTTGTTATACTCAGGCATAATTTCTGGTGTTCAGGCTAGGATACAGCTCTATCTTGGCAGGGTAGGTTACCTGGTCAGTCAGAAATGTGCCCATGCTTGTTGATACAGTGGACCCTGATTTGTTACTATGTCCTCAGGACTGAACTCGTTTAAAGCTCTGATCCATTCCTATGGAGAGACAGAAAAGACCCACAAGTGGCAGCTGCCTTGAGAGCATTCATGAGCATTATGTTATCTTTTTTGAAATTTAGCATAAGTATTCATTCTCTAGAGGAAAAACCTTTTGCTGCATTACACATGTAGGTAACCATCTCACATTTCCTTCTCAGCTGCAGTTCTGATGTGAATGTTCTGTCTCTAGAAAGATGCTGCCTGTAACTATGAAGGGCCAAAGAAAGGACCTTGGCAAATGGCACTGCTCCAGTGAGTAATCTGGGCTATAGCTTCACCAGTTAGGGTTGTCTCCTGATTGCTCTGGACTCTTGACTTAAGGCTCCAAAAATAGCTAAAAATACTCTTAGAAGCTATTTGTCTCCCAGCTCAGTGTTCTCAGACACACCACCTCCACTGCCAACTAGAGCAGTGCTTGTTACGAGGAATGATTGATCTCAGTGTTTGTCTTGAATTTATTTAGCATTTGGACATGGCAGTGGCTGTGTTTGACATCAGCTTTGTCACAATATCACTGTAATGTAGGAATAAAAACTTTTCTTTCTCAGTGCATAATGAGCCACGTTGGAGTATGTAGCTTGTTTGCTCTCTGAAATGTTGGTGGTCCATTGGTTACTGTGGGGATGGCAGTGTGATACTTGGAATTTGATACCACACACAAGAAGAGGGTGCTGGCTTTGAGCAAGGAGTTGACAGTACTTAAAATTCACATTCATCAAGACATCAAGATATTTCTCATTCCTTTAAATCATTAAATGAAAGGATTCCACCTGGGTTGAAAAGTTTGTAGGATTTCTTCTAATTATCTTGGCAAGCTTCCTAAATCAAATACACTGCAAATTTCTCTCCATCACTAATAGCTTTCTGCATGCTTCACATGGGAAAGATTGCTTGCATTTATTATTCCACATATTTCTTCTTTTAGGAGAATTCTATAGGATTTATATCCAATCACTGTAGTATTGCTGCTGCTGAATATTTGAATCTGTTTGAATCACTGTTCTTTGAGATCATTGGAAATATGTGCATTTGGGAGATATATTTGTTTTTCACACATGCAACAATTACTGTATGGAATAAGTTATTCTAAGGAACAGAAGGCAGAGAAATGCAGGATTCAACATAGTTTTCCACTCAACAATAAGGATCTTTGATTTAATTTTTTAAAAATTTCATCTATGATATTTCGAGGTGAAATTTGGACTTACGGATATCTTAATCAGACACCACAACAATTTTTACTGTAATGGGAAACAATAAAAGGAGGAATCAATTTTACTGGTCTGGATAACTTGCATTAAAATATTTGCAAAATTTCTCTAACATTAATTCAGACACTGATTTACCATTGTTAGGGATGAATGAAATACCTTTTCTCACAAGTATATTCAAGGTTTCAAAATGCTCCTAGAGAACTTGTAACAGCTGTGTAGTGTTGGGCTATTTTGCACTGCTGTAATCCAGTTGTGTTATTGCAGTTGGTCTCTTGTGAGGGTTGCGTGGGCTGTTCAGGAATATTAAATATACCCCATGTTACCACTTAACTTCCACTTACAATTGTGGTTCCCCTCCTTTATATTTTCCTTTAGTGCAGAACACAATGAAAGAGGATGTAGATCTGATATTCCTGGTTTGGGAAGTAGGAAGCATCTCAATGCTGCTCTTACAGATGTTTTACTGTACTTCACTCTGCATTGTTTACCTGGATCCTCAAATAACAGCCTGAAGTTATTAATTCTCTTTGGACCTTTGGAATTTAACTCCTTCATAGCCTCAAGTTCTGGCTGGAAAAATGGAGGCTTTCTTGTATTTTAAAGGATTTTATTTATAATTTTACAGTATGTAACTGTTGATGCTTCAGCCACTGGGAGCCATGGTGCTTTCCATTCAGTTCAGAATTTTATATAGGGTGACTGCAACCTTTTCTTTTGCTGCTTCTAGTAAATATTATATGTCTGACATTTAGCTTTGCATCTCACAATCACCAAGATCCTTGCAACAGCAGAACCTGAGCTCCTATTATATGAAAAAATAACTGTGCTGAAATCCAAGTGAGAGAAATACCTGTTCACATAAAGTATCTGAAAAATGACTACAGCCTCCTTGGCAAGGAGCAATTTCAGTAGCTCAAATGATAATGCAAGAGCTCCAGTCAGTTGACAGTGCAACATCTTGTATACTGAGTAACACAGCCTAGTCTTAAAAACTTCCTGTTCATCATGCATATCAGGAGGTAGCAGTTTTGCATTTGGACACTTTGAAATTATCTAATTGATTGAAAATCCACACTTAAGGTTTTAAAGACCTTGGAGAATGCACAATTTAAACGAGAAAGAGACTTTCCTCTTAAACATTGCAGGCCCTGTTCTTATTCAACAAAATTATTACTTATAAATATCCATAAATTTTCTCTTTTCAGCTACCTCATGTCACAGGCATCAAGAAAGTCCTAATCTGTGCAGAATGTAGTTAATGAAAAAAAAGCATGAAAGAGGGTGCAAAATAATGACTTAATACAGGGTTTAATTGGGTCTTAAACTATCCCAGTCTCTGGAGGAGACAGGGCCCCTGAAGAGAAGCAGAACAAAGAGCTGAGAAATTAAGAGTGGTTGACTATGAGCTGAATAGAAGGAGGAAAAGAACAGAGAAGATGCCAGACTTAGAAAAACTGGGATGCTATTCCAGGTTGGGTAGGTGGAGTGACAAGGAGCTGAGAAGTGTTCGTGTAACATTTCTGCAGTGAGCACACCTTCTCTGCTCCCTGTTCCATCGATAGACACACATATATTAAAAAACTGTGTGTGGGAGCACCACATGGTACTTCCCTATATATTTTAAAAATTCCATATGAAACATTTCATGATTTACCACCTGTCAGCTCCTCTAGATGTTTTTTTGCCTTTACTTTTTCAGTTGTTGAAAACAAATGTTCTCTGTCATTGCTATCTGTCTCTGCCCACCCCTGGCCTCCCCCAGCAGCCGCAGAGAACGGGCACAGCCTGGGGTGGCACTTCCTGACAGAAATCCCCCCTGCCCACAGAACACATTTGTCTGCTGTTCTCAGCACTGGGAGAGGGACAGGAGTGACAGAACTTGGTTTTTTGGTGCTTGGGAGAACAATCTGTGAAGAAGAACGTGGGCAGGAGAAAAGGGGAGGTAAGAACTGTCTGCTGGTTCTCAGGCTTGATAGACTTGAGGGCTGGTTCAGTCTGCTCAGAGAAAACTTTCTATGACACCTAAATGGAAAAAACCTTTCCTGAGCAGAATTCACAACTTGTGCCTAAACTGCTCTCTGTTCCCTAATTGTACATTAAATGGCATTCTGGAGCTGGCAAACACATATGATGAGACATGACAGCAAGGGATGATCTCTAGAGGTGGGGGGAGAGAGGCTGAGTGCAGGAGATGGGGATTCCAAGGTGAGGGAGAATAACACTTGAATCTGGGTAGACTCAGATGTGTTCTTACACATAGCTGATGACTGCAGGTTGCAAATTATTTTCTTTGTTTCATACAGCAGTTCTACCTTTTACAAGAAAAAGACAATGTATAAATCTGTCAGACTGGAGGGTACCATAATAAATCTAACCCATGCGTGGCATATTTACAGCTTTATACGTGCCATTGTTGATGAATCTGGACAAACAGCATGCTAATTGCTGCTCTCCAGAGGCGTTAGGAGGAGGAGAATCCTTAAAGAATAGTTTCTTGGCATAATAAAACATTGCCGTTGTCTTTTTCAGCTTTCTCTTATGTGTCCATGGAGGATGGAGTGAGTTATCTGATTTTAAAAAGTATTTTTTGGTAGGTTTCTTTAATATCATTATGTGAGAACTATTTTCAAGTAGAAAAAATATTTATAAGGCAGGCATCAGCCCTGACAAGGACAAACATCTCTGGAATTAAAATGCAAAATGGGTTATGTTTATTTGGAATTTTCTGTCATTTAGTAGAGGTTCTTTAATTTGTTTATCTCTCCCTAAAATTGCCTATTGAATTTAATTAAGTGCATCATAGATTTATGAGTCAGGGCAATATGAAGACTTTTTTTTAAGCAAGCTTATTTGTTTCTCAGATGAGCTTTTTCAAAGATGTTGTAATTATATGCCTGGGTTGCTGCTGGCACAGCAGAAATTCACTCAAATACAGCAATTGCAGATAGACAAGAGACATGTCAAGGGCTCAATGCAATCTGTCAGCCCCCATGGCCACCCATCTACACCCATCCTTGTTGGTCGCTCAAGAAATCAGCATTGATGATGCATCTTTAAATTACTCATTATTGTTGTAACACTTTTAGTTACACACATGATATATCTTGAGTCATCACATGTCTCCTATAATCCTCTCATGTTTACTTTGCATATTTGTCTGGAATCTTCTGCAATTCTCTTCATCTTTTCTTTCAAGAAATATGTAAGTCTACTTGTCTGAATTTGTACCCATACAGAAGGTTAACCTGAAGACTTTGAAATTTTGCCCATCAACAGGAATAAAAATGATTGAGTCATTACATTTAACACAATATTAAAGACTGATTATAAAAACCAATCTATGAAACTTTAGATTATTTCTGTAAATCAAAATATGATCAGGGAAGTGAGTAGGTCTATTCCATGTGGCTCGCTCACTTGAGGGAAGAGCTGTCATTCCTATGAGTAAGGGGCTGGTTATTCATGTCTTGTATGCCTGTATGAATTGTTCTCCAATATATTAAATATACCTATAACTCAGTGAACAGATTCTGACCCAGCTGCAGCAAATTCATTGGAAAGCCCCTGACTGAATCAAATTAAGGGAGAAGAAGAACAGCTGTGCTTTTGGGCCTTCTCTGTTTCTCCAATGACTATAACACACTGAAATAATTACTAATTGATAGGCTCTAAACTTTAGAGTAATATGGCTACAAATTATATATAAAAGGATTATTTACTGTACCCATGATAAAGTTATTCCTTTGAGTTTTTACTTCAAAAATGTTTAATAGGTTGTTTTTAATACATATACACAGATTTAACACAGATAAATAATAAAAGATGCATTTTTAATTGTAAAAAATATGTAACTTTTGGTGCACTATCACCAAAATGATGGAACTGTAGTCCAAATTGGGCTCATGGCAGCATTCTCATTGACTTCAAATGGGCTCAAGTTTGAACTGCAGTAAGTAATTTACCAGCTATAAATACTAGTTTTTCAAACTGGTGCCACACCATGTTGAGGGTTAGGGATCAGTCCAAAGAAGTACTGTGTTAGTCTGGGCTTCAGATTGGCCACTACTTGTTCTAAAGCTGTGTGAGCATTTCATGAAATCTGTAAAATTTGAGTATGACTTATTTCATCTTAGTAAAATAGAGTAGAAGCAAAAGAGGGAATTTATAAATTTTGAGAATGCCAGGTTGTTTGAGATTTTGATCAGAAACCATGAGATACATAATGACTTTGATCAAAATGGGAGGATCTTGATGGCTTCAGCTGAATTTCTTGTTCCAGCTTGAGACTGATTAAAGCTAGAAAGGATAGCTGTCAGCTGATACTGAATGAAATTTTGCCTGAATTCTTTCAAGCTGAGACATCTCCATCCAGTAAATCCCATGCTATTGCTACTGTGGCTGTCTGTCAATAACTGTTCCTAAATTGTTGTTTTGCTTTCTTTACAGCAAAGAGTGGTGAGAAGGTCAGAAATCACATTTTTTGGAAATGCATGAAATCTTGAGGCTGTGATACAGGCATATGTGAGAGAAAGAAATGGGGCATGGTGAATAAATAAGAAACCAATGTCTTCTATTCCTTCTAAGAAAAGCAGGAAATACATATTAATCTTTAATTTCAATTGAAGGATTGGTAATGAAGTAAATGTACAAAAGATGGGAAGATACATGAGTGGAGCATATTAATTGTAAACTTTTAAAAATTAAAGTTATAACTTTCTCTACCTGTATGGTCTTGCTCGTTAAGTTACTGATCACAGTCATGAATTTCATGTATTTGAAAAAATACAAAACCAATTATGCAAAGACTAAGTGTCTAGAGTTATGGTGTATTAGCCATTGGAATTTGGAGATATATATATTTTTAATGCACTGCTTTGAAGTTCATTAGATGTTTTCAGTGACATTTGTGGTTTCACAGATTATAGAAGCAGAAGAGAGGACTGGGATTTTCCAGCCTGACCTCTGGTGTACCACAGGTTACAGTATTAGTTTCTGTTTGCAGTAGAATGTATCNACGAAAGATGGGAAGATACATGAGTGGAGCATATTAATTGTAAACTTTTAAAAATTAAAGTTATAACTTTCTCTACCTGTATGGTCTTGCTTGTTAAGTTACTGATCACAGTCATGAATTTCATGTATTTGAAAAAATACAAAACCAATTATGCAAAGACTAAGTATCTAGAGTTATAGTGTATTAGCCATTGGAATTTGGAGATATATATATTTTTAATGCACTGCTTTGAAGTTCATTAGATGTTTTCAGTGACATTTGTGGTTTCACAGATTATAGAAGCAGAAGAGAGGACTGGGATTTTCCAGCCTGACCTCTGGTGTACCACAGGTTACAGTATTAGTTTCTGTTTGCAGTAGAATGTATCTTCTAGGAAATGGGGATATAAAGATATTAAATATTTCTTGGTGATCTTCTACCAAGTGTATCTAATCTCACTGTGAAAAATGCTTCTGGTCTGATTTTGGAACCTATTCTGTCTTTACCTGCTGGACTGAGGTCACATTATTACTGTGAACTTTATTGTAGAACAGCCTGGTTTTAATTTTCTCTGAGTCTTTGTGACTAAAAGTTTCTTCTGAATTTCCTTGGAGAGACACTTGAGAAATAGGATATGTGTAGCTGGGAAGTTGTCTATCACCACATTTGTTGACTCAGGAAGCCTGGCCAACAATACTGCTGATGTTTTTTCAAACCTTAAGCAAGGTAGCAAAATTACCTACTTTAAACACACTTCTCAGATGGTGGTTGAAGCTGGTCTTCAAATTCTTTTCTAAATCTGTCCATAGCTATGCATACATGAGCACTTCTACCTTACAGGTTTCTGTGTAGTCTTATCTTTCAAGACCGTGTGTATTGTTGGAAAAAATAATTTTCAAGCTTTAATTCTTTTATGATAATTGTTTGACAAATGAGTGTCTGAGTTTCAAGGGAACTTCCATAAGTTCTTCTGTCCCAGGGCATGGGATTTCTGGAAGCCCTAGAACAAGGTGGAGAGCCTTCCNGTCTTCTAGGAAATGGGGATATAAAGATATTAAATATTTCTTGGTGATCTTCTACCAAGTGTATCTAATCTCATTGTGAAAAATGCTTCTGGTCTGATTTTGGAACCTATTCTGTCTTTACCTGCTGGACTGAGGTCACATTATTACTGTAAACTTTATTGTAGAACAGCCTGGTTTTAATTTTCTCTGAGTCTTTGTGACTAAAAGTTTCTTCTGAATTTCCTTGGAGAGACACTTGAGAAATAGGATATGTGTAGCTGGNCAGGGCATGTGATTTCTGGAAGCCCTAGAACAAGGTGGAGAGCCTTCCCAGGACCTTGGTTCAAGTCTTCAGTGGGAATTTTTAGGCTCAGGCTTCTGCAGCAGAGCAGATCACATCGACCCAGGGTAGCCATGGCTGCAGTGCAGGCCATGAACAAAGGACTGCAGTAATCATTGCTCCCAGGGACTAAGATCCCCTGAGTTACAGCACTGCCCTCAGTGTGTTGGAGCCTTGAAACTTCAGCAGTTTAGCTGAACAGCTGTCAGATTCCCCAGAAGCATATTGTGTTTCAGAATCAACATATGCTGACATTTCAAAAATTAGTTTCTCCTCTACCCTAAGATTTCCACTTTATGGGGATCCTAAAATGTCAGAATTTCCACTGTTGTTGTCTCTGATTGCTGGAGAGTTTGGATCACTCTTGCTGCAGTTCTCTGTACCTTCTCTGGGCTTTGGTGCTTTCCAAGATGGGGAAATTGGATTTCATGCAGCAGCAGGCTCACTTAGAGCTATAAAATGGCATAATCATGTTTTCTCTCTCATTTTCTCTTCATTTCTAAAAATTCCCAATGTTTTATTTGCCTTTTTAAGTGCTTCTGAGTATCAAGATGATGTTTTAATGGTGCTATCTGTTATAACTCTGAGATAGCTTTCCTGAAAGAGAATAGCTACTTTAGGCTCAGTCACTGAATATCTACAGTTGAAGTTATTTTTCCATGTGTGTTACTTTACATTTATTTATACTGAGTTTTTTTCTGTACGTTTATTGCCTAATCTTTCTGAATCATGAAATTGCTGGGCAAGTCTTTGCAGTTAGCTTGCCTTTTTACTGCCCTGAATAATTTGTCACCAGTAGCAAATGTTGCTACCCTGACACCCCTTTTCCAGATCATTTGCAAAAATACTAAATAGCATAAGCCTAAGGCCAGATACTTCATTTGAAGTCCTACTATTTATTCCTCCTTTACTTTCCTATCCTTTTAATCTGTTAATAATCCGTAGGAAGACATTCCCATGGCATTTCATGAACTTTTGGTTAAGAAATCTTCCTGTAAGCCTTTAGAAAATTCAAGCACAGCCTATAAACTGCCTGTCCTTGCCCTACAGATAACACAGTTGCAGTGCTGTGACTTACCTGTATTCACTCGTTCTTATTTTACAGGTTTGCTCCTGTGCCTGTGCTTTCCTTTCCTCACTATTTTATGATTTGATTGTTTGCAGAAACACTTGCCTTTGAAAGCAAATATCCTGAATTAGATCACAGATACTTTTCATGCAGAGTCAAGAGTTAGGATTTTTCTTTTTGTACCTAACAAATTTTTCCACAAAACAAATGTTTATGTTTTAGTATCACCTACACTGACACCTACCCAGGGTATTTGAGTGCTGCTGAAATTTTCCATTATTGTAATGTTTTTGTCCTTAAAGATGCTTATAACAGTCATTGTTACCTTTCTGCTAAATCAGTAATATATACTTCATATAAAAGTCGATTTTGTTACCAATGACTGGATGTGCATTCAATAGTGATTCTGTTCCTCCTTGACATATTTTATTTATTTATCAAGTTTTATTCCGGACTTTCTTTAGTGAACAGCCTGTATATATATATTTGTTTTTAGTATACTTATTTTTAGGCTCAAATTTAGGACTTTGTTACAACCTTTATTTGATGCTTCTACTTGAATTTTGTTGATATTTGTCCTATGCTTTGTTGGAGGATACAAAGCTGTTCTAACTTGCCTCCAAGGAGAATTGTTATCTTAAACTCTATGTTCTACTTCTTCCAGCTTCCTTTGATGTTTTTTTGACTCAGATACATTCCTGTAGAACCATTTTTAGTACCAGCACTGAAATAAATTTCCTTAAGAATTAATGCCATATTCATCTCTGGACATCCTAAACAACCATCTGTCAGGAGAGATAAGAGGCATTTGAACTTCTTTGAGGCAGGGAGATGAACTTTATGACCTCCAAGCATTCCTTATAACCCTATCATTTCTTTTAAATTGATAACTGGGTAAACAGATGCAACTTCTCTGGCCTTCACATAGTATCAGATCCATATCTATTTTTTTCCTGCAGATGGGGATTGGAGCTCCTCAGCGATCAAAGTAGTGG